>PVKM010003544.1:0-57052 GCA_004027735.1 Carollia perspicillata | reverse complement strand
CTAATAATTTAATACGATAAAATAGAAGGTCAAAATAAATTAGAATATTAAGTTTCTTTGAATTAAAAATGTACAAGGTCGGGGAGACTTGCTATCACTGAGAACTTTGGTTGTATGGTACATTATTCATTATATATCCCAAAACCTTTCCATTTACCTGCTCAGACCTGATGTCTCAGCAGATGGAGAAGCACTTCTATTTCTAGCCATAGGGGTCAAATCAGGATCAGCCTAAACCCGTCGGCGTTATCTCAGGGGCTCTCTTGGACTTGGGGAGGGCCACTGTAATATAAGCAGTGCCAGCTAGACAGCTTCAGGGATTTCCTGCTCTCAAGAAAGAACAGTGCTTGCTAGTGCCATCTCTTCTTATCTCTTCCCACCTTGAACTGAGCTGTGATGCCTGACAGTCAAATTGCCCTCTAAAGGAGAAGCCCTAAAGATTGCCAAATGATTATTATTGCCACAGAGATAACATTATTGATCTACTGAATCCATCACTGTGTGTCTAGGAAACTATGGATTTGGGGGGGAAATCATTATGGAACAGAAAATGACTTCAAGGCATACACTTGTGCTTCTTCCTCATTTGATTCACTACCTTATTTAAGCATATAATACTGGCAGGTCTATTACAAAAAGTATTTCAAATAGCTGATTCCGTAGACTTAAAAAAAATTGATGCCAACCCTTTTTGTATGATTCTACCAGAGCACAGAGTACAGATCACCCTGTTGTTTTCAGTATTTAAGTATCTGTGGCAGCCCTCTGTCCTAGTGCCTGATGATCCCAGCCTTCTGATATTCATGCCTGCATATTGTATAATTACCTCCCTTTGAGTGTGGACTGGATTTAGTGACTTGCTTCTAAAGAACAGAATGCAGTAGAGGTGATAGATTATCATCCGTGAAATCAGGTTGCAGCAAGTCTATGGCATGTGTCTTGAGTGATCTCTCTGACTCACTTGCTCACTCCCTGTGCTATGCTGAGAGCTGCTGTAGAGGAAAAACACTCCCTGTGTGTTTCTCCTTTACTCTCACTCTGGTCCCTCATTTATACCATTTCTGACACCAGATGTTCTGGGAGAGAGGGGTGTGTCTTGATACCAAACATTTCTCCACAATACCAGTTGGGTGTCCTTAATTCAATACAATTCTGACAGTAACTGAAGTTATTGCAAACCCCACAGGTTTAAAGGCTCAATCCACATGACTCCCCATCCCACCCTCCAACCGCTTACCCACTTCAGGCACCAATTGAATGTAGTAGGCCCTGGGTTACCCACAGCTTCTGTCGACTTGTCTGCATATCAGAGGTTCCCATGACCCCCTCTTTGGATTTGATCATTTGCTAGCACAATTGACAAAACTCAGGGAAACACATTTAGCAGTTTAAAAATAAACAAATGATACTATATCAAACTAAAAAACTTTTGCATAGGAAAGGAAATCATGAATAAAATAAAAACACAACCCACTAAATGGGAGAACATATATGCTGATACATCTGATTAGGGGTTAATATCCAAAATTTATAAAGAACTTATAAAACTCAACACCAAACCCCCCCAAAATAATCCAATTAAAAATGGGCAAAGGACTTGAATAGACACTTCTCCAAATAGAACATAAAGATGGTCAATAGACATGTGAAAAGATGCTCAGTGTCACTAATTATCAGAGAAATGTACATTTAAACCATAAAGAGATAACACCTCATATCTGTCTGAATGGCTATCATCAATAAATCAACAAACAACGAGTGCCAGCAAGGATGTGAACAAAAGAGAACCCTCGTGCACTGTTGGTGGGAATGCAGATTGGTACAGCCATTGTGGAAATCAGTATGGAGTTTCCTCAAAAAATAAAAAAATGGAACTGCCTTATGACCCAGAGATTCCAGTTCTGAGAATTTATGTGATGAAACTTGAAACACTAGTTTAAAAGGATATAAGCACCCCTCTGTTCACTGCAGCATTATTAACAATCACCAAGATTTGGAAGCAGCCCAAGTGTCCATCGATAGATGAATGGATAAAACAACTATAGTACATTTACACAACCGAATACTACTCAGCCATAAAATAGAAGAAAATTTTACTCTTTGCAACAGCATGGATGGACTTAGAGAGCATTATGCTACATGAAATAAGCCAGTCAGAGAAAGGCAAATACCATATGATCTCACTCATTTGTGGAATCTTATGAACAAACTGAACTAACATGCCAAATGGAGACAAACTCATGGATATATAGCAGGCTGACAGTTCTGGGGGTGGGGTGTAGTTCGGAGGTGGAAGGGTTGGGCAAAAAAGAAAAAAGTCATGGACATGGACAACAGTGCGGTGATTGCTGTGGGGGAGGGGGGCAGGTGGAGATAGAAGAAGGTATAAGGGGGATAAATGGTAATGGAAAATACAATAAAAATTAACTATTAAAATAAATAAAGCTTATGATAAAGGATACAGACAAAGAGCCAGACCAAGAATTACATAGCACAAATTCTGTAAGGATCCCTAGCACAGAACCTCTGTTTTCATGGAGTTGGGGTACATCAGCATCCTGGAACCTAGATGTGTTCGCCAAACTGGAAACTCCCTGAACATCATACTATTTTTTTTTTAAAGGAAGCTTTATCATGTAGGCATGACAGATCATTAACTCCATTTTCAGCCCCTCTCCAGAGAATGGGGGTGGGGGGGGCTAAAAGGCCCAAGCTTCTAATCATGGCTTGCTTGGCCTTTCTGGTGATCAGAGCCTTCAAGGAACCCACCAGGAGTCACCTCATTAGAGCAGAATATATTCCCATCACCCAGGAAATTCCAAGGGATTTAGGAGTTCAGTGTTAGATGTCCCTATCACTCAGGTAATTACAAAAGTCTTAAAAGCCCAGTGTCAGGACCTGGGGTCAAAAACTAAATGTTAGAATAAATGATTCTCCTAGCTACCCTATTTCAAAGGGTTTTAGGAGCTTTGTGTCAGGAATAGGGAAGAGTCCAAGACATAAATTTCTTATTATTTTACAGCTGCTCTAAATGATGCCCATGTAGTCTGGAACTTGCATTTCTGGCCAATGGGCACCAAGAATCTGAGCCTTTCATAACACTTACATGGCTGGGCTTGAAAGCAGATCCCCCCCCAAGAGAGCCTTAACATGACCACAATCCAGACAACACCTTGATTACAGTCAGGGACTTTCTGCTTCATGTACAGAACTGGGAAAATCATGAAAAATGTTACACAGCTGCAGCTCATTAGTGTCATCATTCGCCACTTAGTCTTCCTTTAACTCTGTCTTCCTCACTTGGTGTGTAGTGGTCACTCATTAGCACACATAGTCTCTAATTCCTTCTTACCTACATTAATTTATATGTTAAAATTTTGCTTGCACTAAACACAATTATAATAAGAGTAAAATATTTTCTTTAAATAGTGGTGGTTATTATATTACATTCCCTTACCTTTCAAGATTTTTCCCTCTTTTCCCATTGAGAGATGCACATTTAGCAATAACAAAAGCTAAAGACAGTACAATAAAATTGTGTGGGAAGGATTTCAACCTCATAGTAAAATGGTAAATTTATTATGAAATGTTTACATTTTCCTCCTCATCTTACAACATAACTATTAGTTAGTAAGCTATTGTTTCTCAGCTACAAATTCACTAGTCACACTCAGATTTTTGATGCTGGGGGTGGTACTTCGACAGCCACATTTCTTCTTTGCCAACTGGCCCCCCATTAGGTTCTGCCAGTAGGGACACTGGAGCAAGTACAGAAGACATGACAGGGAGAGAAAGGGACTTCCCCTTCCTCTTCACTTGCTGTCCTTGTTGACACTACTCCAGTGTTGCCCTTCACCTTGGGCAGCAACCATTGCTTCTGGTTCCCAGCTTCATCACCCCTCTTCAGAAGTAGCCTTGGCAGCAATGCCAGCACCAACCAGCTGGCATCCCTGCCTCAGGGTCTGGGCCCAGCTACCCAGGGGTCTTCTTTCGGGTTCCAAGTGTTCACATTATCCCTGCAGTGGCTACTCCTCAAAGTCCTTGATTCTAGATCTGTGGAGTCCCTCCTCCGAACTGCTAGCTCTGATAACCTCACATCTTGCTCCCTGAGTCTCAGGGTATTCATTACTTCTTATGATTATTATCTCTTTGCATCTCAGTATTACTGTGTTTTTTCTTGATTTTCTAATATCAGCTTAACTAATTCCCTGTATATAATCTCTTTTTTAAAATAACTACTTTGGTTTCTATTTTCCTCCCTTGACTCTGACTGGGCACAGTACAATAATAAAGATTTTGCATGGGGAGGATTTCAAATCCATAATAAAATAGTACATAAGGCCAAAAGTAGGTCCTCCGATTACCTTTGCATTACAGGTTAATCATTTCGAAATGTGTTTTGGGTATTAACTACTGGTCTTGGAATACAAATGCCCTGAATGACAACCTCTTTTAAAGGAAACACTTAATTAAGCAAGATGGCAATGATCCGTTCTCTAATGTCCTCCCAGCTCTGACAAGACTGCCAACCTTCACTAATCACCTCTTTCCCTGAATTTACACTTGCTTTATGTACTCTGCTCCCCAATATGGCAGCTCTTATATACTGTTATGATTTCTGCTTTCTCATTTTTTTCTCCCAAATAAGATTGGAAATTCCTCGTGAGTAGTGAATCCTTTTTCTGCTCTTTATCTCACACCGTTCCTAACACCACTTTTTAGAAATATAGTATTACTTATAGATAACTGTTGAATAAATTTGTCCACAATGCTCTACTTTTATATTTATTTTAAAAAGATTTCTTTTAAAGAGGTCAGGGAAAAGAAATATCAGAGGGAAAATAAGAGAAAAAAGAGCTAATAAAGAATGATAAGTTATAACTTGTTGCCCTAAACTAATAAAATAACTATTTGCTGAATTATTATTGTAAAATGTACTACTAAATATTTGAAAATTATGAAATTTTATGTAAATATACTAAAAATTTAATATTTTTTTATTTTTCAATCTAAGAAAATATGCCATAGTTAACAGCATAGCTGGGATATCAACCCAATCATTGTGAAAGTTTCCCATGCCTGGGGTAGCTACACTTCAATACCTGGACAAATAAAAAGTCTGTCATAATTTTTACACTGAATAATTAGGACAGAAAAAGTTTGAGGGTTTAAAAAATTATTTCTGGTCTTCAGAGGTTACTTAATTGCTTGCTAAAAGCAGTCCAGTGGGTAGAAAGATCATTGTTCATATTCCACAGCAGCTACTTCACAACACTGACCTCCAGTCAGTGATTTAACCTCCCTATGTCAGGGTATCCTCGTATGAGAAATATACTTAGTAGTAATTTTTTAAAAGATAAAATGAAATACTACATAGTCAGTTCAGCAGGCACATGGAGGTCATTAGATAGAGGCACACATGACACAAAGCACGCTGCCAAGTGTGTAGTTGACACTCAAAATTCTACACTTTTTGCTGAAGTATATGTTTGACTTAGCAAATACTTTTTTAATTGAGGGATAGTTGACATATTATATTAATTTCAGGGGTACAACATAATAATTATATATATATGTACATATACATATACATATGTGTGTGTGTGCGTGTATTCATCATAGTAAGTTTAGTTAACATCTGTCTCCGTACCTGGTCACGAACAATATTTTCTTTATTTTTAAAGGTATTTTTTAAAAAAAGATTTTATTTATTTTTAGAGAGAGGGGAAGGAGGGAGAAAGAGAGACAATCATCAATGCGTGGTTGCCTCTTGTATACCCCCCAGCTGGGACCTGGCTGGTAACCCAGGCATGTGCCCTGACTGGGAATCAAACCAGCGACCCTTTGGTTTGCAGGCTGGCACTCAATCCACTGAGCCACACCAGTCAGGGCAGTATTTTCTTATTATGAAGACTTTTAAGATCAATCTTAATAACTTTCAAATGTGCAATACAGTTTTATTAACTATCGTCACCATGCTCTACTTTACATTTCCATGACTTTAGCAAATACTTTTTACAAGCCTAAGTTGTAGTCCATTATCTCTCTACTTAGAAAAAAACTCTTAAATCAGTTTAAGGCAGAAATAAACGGAATTGCCTACTAATTTAAATGCTTTGTAGAATCTCTGATCCTTTTGGCAGTTTTATTGCACATACATATCATTTTTATAACATGTAAAATGTTAGTCTTTGTTTGAAACAGCAGTTTTTTTCATTAAATATTTGAATGCAATCTCGAATCAAAGGAGAGCTGAAAATAGAGAACAATGTAGTGTAGATAAAAGGATTGAGATAGTTCTGACATGCTGGCAAGAGAACACTTGTGTTAGTGATAGAGTATGGGATGTTTTATGAAACCAAAGTGATTGAAATCCTATCTAGACATCTCTGCATTAGCTGGAAAAGACCTACATTTTACAGAGGTTTTAAATCCTTGAAAAATATTTTAAACATCAATTCTACAGTGCTATAAGAAAGACAAAGCGGCTTAGATAAAACAGAAATGTGTTTCTCATACAATAGTCTCTGCCTGGTCCAGGCCAGGACACCGCTCTGCTCCACAGGGTTGTTCGGGTCACCAGGTTCCTTCTGCTCTCAGCGGTCTGCTCTCTCCCAGGAGCTCTCCTTGTCTGCAGCAGGAGAGCTAGTTGATGCCTACCTCAGGCCTAGCTTGCAGGAAAAAGAACACAAGCAAATTTAAGGCATACCTCATACTTGCAACAAGGGATACGGAATTTGCACTCATCACTTACATTCCATTTTTATTGGCAAGAAGTTAGTCACATAAACAGACATAACTGCAAGGAAGTTATATTTCATGAGGGTCACAGAATAGAGTCCAAAGTGACAATTTTAAAAAATTTCTTTTGAGACCTAGTACTTAACCAAGTTTTGTAAATGTTTCACGTGTTATAGTCTACGTGTTCTAAAATACAGACATTTTACTTTTTAGGGTATAGGAGTCTATAACTATAAAGTTATATATCACATGCTATCAATTAATGGTGTTTACATTTCATATTATTTATGACTGTTAATCAGTTTCTGATAAAAGTATGGTATATTTATCCACTGTGAGTATAGTTTTTTTGCTTTGTTATTTTATCAGTATAGCATTTATCTCTTTCTAGGAAATTTACTAGTTCATACAAGTTCATAAATATTATATCTTTTTCATGGTTTGGTTTCCTCTTTACCTATCCTAATATTTTGGCCTAAATAATACTGTTCTTTTATTAATATTACCCTAAACACTTTATTTCAGTTGATGTTCACATTTAGTGTCTGTGTTTTAAACTGTAAATCAGTCACCATATACAGAGAACAAAAACAGGGCCCTCTTGCCTGAAAAGATATACTCTGCCTTTTCCTACTTTTCACGGGTGATTTTATTGGTATGGTTGCAGCTCATTCTTTACATCTTCAGTGGCCTTTCCCAGTTAATAGTAAGATCCAAGCTAGTTGTAGGAATGTCTTAGTGATTAATAATAACACTTTATCCTTAAAGTTTGCTATAAGAATGAGAATTTCATGAAAATAGAAGGGTAGCTATAATTATATCTGGTATAGCAAATTCTACAGATTGAATAAATGTGTGCAAATATTAAGTGTATGTGTGACATTCTATACACTTAGAATATTAAAAGTCACTGAAAAGATAATAACATCAGAGATAAACCATTGCCCTGCCACTCGTTCTTTAAATAAGCCTTTGAAATCTGAATTTTGTTTTCCTAAATCCATTGAAATTGCTCTAAAGCAGTCAACCATCTAGTTGCTAACGGACAGAAGTTTGCTTGTGCAGAAAGCAACCTTTGGGCATTTCTATGTCACCTCCTTCAGTAGATGAAGAAACTGTGGCTTGGGAGCAGGGACAGTTCATCCTGTTTGCATCTTTAGTGTTTCTTAAATCAAACTCTTTACAAAACAGCATTACCCTTTTAGTTTGCTTGCCTCTTCCTGCTACGCTCCTTTCTTCTCTTCTGGATCCAAAACTTAGACAAAGTTAGACCTTTAGGCTTCCCTTCCTAGTACAGTTTCTTCCCTAGTTATCTGTTCACCATCATGGTTTTAGCTATTATTCACATCAGGTATTTTACAAATGAAGTCTCTAGCCATAGCTTCTCCTAAGTATTTACTCTTGAATTTCAACCAATAGCCCAACATTGCCACTGGCACTTGACCCTTAACACATTCAACGTCTCCTTTCCCTTTCTTCCCTTTATTTTATTAATTATTAAGGTTAGTTATTTTCTAGAACCGTATACTTTCAAATAGTATGTGTATTCAAAGTAAGTATTTTTTTATTATTAAAGACAAAATGTTAACGGTAATTAAATGTTTTTGAAAGGAAGATACTGTAACTATTTTATGAAATAAAATGCTGGCATTGATCATGGTTTAATATACGTTTGACACTTTGGCATCTAATATATGACTGAAGTCCTTGAGAGTAATTACTCAAATTATCAACTTTCCTTTGTTCATTTTCCTCTATTAACTTGTGGCTGCTTTCTCCACAATATCCGTTTTCCATGGTGTTCATTTACCATATAACTATTAGAAGAGCAGAAGGTGACTATGTCCTTAATGAGCTGGCTGTTAGCCTTTTTGAGAGCATATTTTCATCTACCCTTACAACATCTGGTTATAGATTTATAATTTATGTAGGACTATGCATATGTGTATCGTGTCCCCTATTTAAAGGTGAGAGCATATGCTTATGAGTTTCACCCATTTGTTAGTGGTATTTAACATATAAAAGCAATTTTTTCAATGCTTGAGTAGTATTGCCAGGATATCAAACAGCTTTAAAAGTTTTAAATTTTTTGAGGCATTTTTCTCTACATTTTCCTCTATTACTATACTCTAGATTTTAACACCTACTACATTTTCCTCTACTGCCTATTAAATACACCAACCAGCTGTTGAAGGATTCATTTAAATAAAGTCCCACAATTTAGTTGGTTAATAATTCATTAAGCATCATGATACTGAAGACATAATTTCACTGACTAACTTTTTAGAGAAGTAGGCCATATATAAAACTTATCTATTGGCCCTAGATATATCAGAAAACAATTTAAGTGTCTGCACAATATGTAGACATACATTTCTTATTAAAAGGAGTGTACTCATAGACATAAAATATGGCATGTCATGATAAGCACAGTTAAGGAAATAAAAAAATAAAGTATTGTATAAATTAGTGGTGTAAGTCAAGTACTCAAAGAACTTTAGGATGTTCAGCCATTATTCTGCCAAGATATCTAAATGAATGAAAGTCATAAACTGGATACTTTAAAATGAAATATATAAATCTTCTGTCTTACAAATTGAGGCTTAGGATATTTGTAAATTATTTCAGGAGTGTTAAAACATCCTTAGCTGTGATTATAAATCAAACCAGAATTGAACACGTTAGTAGAATGGGGTTATAGCCTGAGCCTGGCTACTAAAACATGCGTGGTTTTTACAGGCCTCAGTTTCTTCCCTCTTTCAGAAATGAGAAGCTTGGGTGAATATGAGTGCATGCTGACAGTGGTCTCTGTCTTTCTAGTACCTAAACCCAAGTGTCTCTCCATGCAGACCCCACCACTCACTGCTTACCTTAGCTGATTACTGTGAACATATTTGTCTCTTGTAGATAGCTCATTTCAGTGGTCTCTTTCTAAGCTAGAATTTTATCACTTTAAATGTCATGCATACGTCAATGAAATTAAATTAGACACATCAAGAAACATACAAGGAAGACACAAGATTTGGATTGCCTGAAACTTGACGCTTGTCCTATCTTTATTAGGATATACATCAGTTTCCTCCCTCCTCAACCAATGATAGTTATGAATTTAAATTTCTACATTGATCATCCTTACTTAGGCTTTATGTGCTGTACAGAAAAAACTCTAGCTTATGTAAGTGTCCTTTTTTCCTTGAATAAAAATAACCAGTGACCTCTAATAGCAACCAAATGTTAGTAAACCAGTGGCAGATATGTGATTCACCCATTAACAGTATGTCATTGATACCATTTCCAACCAACCACGTGTTCTCTGGAATTTCACAACTTGCAGGTGTTTCAAGGGGAAGCCGTTAGCAGAGTTGTCTTTTTGATCCACTGTAGTTCCAGTATGTCCTGCACGTATTATCACATGACTTAATCAATGTCTGTACATTTCAGAAGGTGAAGAGTAGAATTACATAGTGTGACTTTGGTATCACTTTGATAAATATTTCTGGCTTTCACAATCTATTTTGGGGGACTAAATACAGGTGCTTCAAGTCCATAATATAATTAATATCCATATTATCAATCATTGCAAGTTACCTATAACTTATTCTGACTCAGTAAATTTATTTGAGGTACCCATCAGAATATAAGCTTTGGAACTATTTCGATGTATTTACAATGCTTTCTGGCTCCCGAGTCACCTGTTGAAATAAACCAAAAGCAGACTTTTTCATACCTACTTTGTTTTAGTATATATGCTGCTGATGTGAGCACCATACCTACTTTGTCTTATTCTGTAACTATACATTTCTAAAATATTCTTTTTACTTTTTTACATTGTTGTAAAATACATCTTAGTTTTTGTACAGATAGAATGAAACCTCTAGATAAAGTTTCCTATATTGGCAAGGGGTGTCCCATTTTTCAAAGTGGTTTTGCTGAATTGGTTGATCCCATTTGATATTCACATCAGCTCTAAGAATTGAATGGAAATATTATTGCTGCTTTATAAATGAAGATACCAGTGCCCAGAAAAAAACAGTAGCTCAGCCGTCATCAGGTGCTGACGGGCAGAGCGGCCTCTTCCCGGTGTCCCTCCCAACGTTCTGTCTCGTGGCATTAACTCCTCCAGCAAAGCACACCAATGGACGCCTCACATAAAATCAGGTACAGAGTGACTGGCTCTCAAACAGTAGTGTGCATTGAAATCACCTGGAAGGCTTATTAAAAATGCATCATATGTTCTTAGGGCCCACAGAAAATGACTTGAATAAGAACTAGAATTGGCATTTTAAATCAACACTTTTGGGTATTCTGTTTCAAGTGGACAGAAAATCATACTACGTGAAATTCTGATTTAGAAAAGTGTACCCCAAATTTTTAGTGGTTTATAAAATAACTTAGATCTAAACCTATGGTGGTTGAGTGTAACAGGGACACACATTGGGTAAGTTTTAAACCTATTCATCTACATTTCCTGTGTAAAAACACACTCATTTAGATAACAAAGTGTTCATGCTGTCTGATTATATTACTTTATGCCCTGGAGGAGTGGAAGCAGAGTTCTTGTGTGTAGCATATTCTCAAATGCCTAAGATTAAAAATAATTTATTTAAGGCATAATTTCTCTTCTCTCTCCCCACTCCCTCCCCCATTTACTATGAATAAACAAGCAGTATAAAGGAGGTTTATGGTAAGATTAAAGTGAAAAGCCATTAGAAAAGTAATTAAAAATGGGAACTGAAAACATGTCTTGATATGCCTGATGTATAAAATATAAATATTTCAGGGAAATGGGGTTTTGTTACTTAAAAAATTATGAATTGAACGGGAAACACAGAGCATTGCTTCTCAGGAGCTCCCTAATCACCGCTGCCTTATCAGCTGTGTCCCCAGCTACAGCCAAGAAGAGAGATGTAAAGCATATTTACTTAGAGAAAAAACTGCTACTACCAGAAAGTAACATTGAATCTCGAACTCCTTTGCTTGTGGTAAGTGAAGAGATGACCTCCATAATGTACTTCTTTTGCCTCAGTTGAGCAGAGCTTGGTGTTGTTAAGTGGTAAAAATAAAAGCTATACAGAGTTCTACTTCTGGCCTGACACTGAGGTGCTCCACAGACATGCTTCCCAGCAAAACTGGTCTAAAAAATGAAGAGGAAAAGAAGAAAAAAACCCCCAACTATTTAAAATCTTTGAAAACAGCCTTATGAACACAAAGGAACTGAGAAAAATAATAGATTCAAGAGAACCTACTAAAGCACAGTAAGAATTGGGAGTGTCTATAACATTTAAACCAAGCTTTTTCTCTTCCAGCCTAGCTAGTACTCCAGACGGGCACAGTGAAAAACATAGGGCTCATTCACCCAGCAGCAGCTTTCATTCAGAGAGCGATGTTCCCAGGAGGTGCAGAACATCAGTGGTTTTCATCTTGCCTAAGCTACCTGATGCTGAGGCTAAATTCTAGGTGAGTACAGCTGAGAAACGGGGGCTTCTTTTTTAACACTAAAAGGACAGAGGCTCTACCTTAAACATGGTACCACTGAGAATACTGGGCCCCAATCACCCTGGCTCCAGTTCATGGGTGGAAGGTTCAGTACTGACAGAAGCAGGCGGAGAAAGCCTGGGGATCCCCCATCCTTCAATCACTCAGCTTCTAAAGTAGGGGTGTCACTCAGATAGAAGCATAGCATTATCCCTTCCCCCAGCACAAGAGCCTCAGCCCAGAGATTTTTGCCTGGGGGGAGGACGCCACAGAATAGAGAGCACCAAATTGCTTCCCAGTGTGACCAAGTGACTTCCTTTGCAACCTAGTGTGGAATAGTTCAAGCTTAAAGATAGTTTTAAAACATTGGAAACAGTGGTGAAAGGCCATTGGAAGGACATTGATGTTAGAGCTATAGTACTACTATGGGAGAGGTAGTTGCGGCAAAAGAGGAAAAGAGATAGTTGGGAAGAACCCTTCAGGAGTCAGAACAAATGTTAGTCACTAGCTTGGGGAACTGTCCGTTCAAAGGAATGTGAATTGGATTGGATAAATCTGTAAGGCACTTTATGCCCTAGTGCATTTTTTTAAAGCAGTCACCAATTAGTGGGGCTTAACTGTTGGGTCTGGTCAGGGAAATGAGACAGTCAAAGAGAGCCCTGCCATAACTATTGTAATACCTGGGTGACCCTGAACATACTCAAGGCTGCGTTACCTGAAAAGTAACATTAGAAACTTCATACTAGTGTCCACATCATGGGGGAAATGAACTGCACTAAAACAATCAAACTAGTCACTAAATAAATATGCAAGTAAATAACAATGAATAATAAGTTTCAGAGTATGGGGGACCCAGGGCTCAGACTTGCTAAAATACATTATCTAACATTCCAGTTTTCAACAAAAAATTAGAGGACATACAAAGAAACAGGAGAGTATGACCCATACATTGAATGAAAAGCAATCAACAAAAACTTCTTGTGAGAGCAAACAGATGTTGAATTCACAGAAAAAGACTCAAGGACTTCAAAAAAAATTAAGAAAACCATAATTAAGGAGTAAGGTATGATGACAATGTAACCTGAAGTACAGAATATCAATAAGGACATAGAAATTATAAAAAGAACCAAATGAAATACTGAAGTTAAAAATACTATAACTTAAATGAAAAATTCACTAGAGACCTCAATCATAGATTTGAATCAACAGAAGAAAGAACTAGCAAACTTTGAAAACTTGAAGAATTGATAAAGCTGGTATATGGTGAAGAAAAGAAAAAAAAGAATGAAGATAAATGAGAATAATATAGACAAATGTGAGACACTATTAAGTGCAAGTCATTTGTATATATAATGTGAATGTCAGGAGGTGAGAGTGAAAGAACAGAAAAGATATTGGAAGAAATTATGGTTAAATATTTACCAAATGGCCCTGGCTGGTGTAGCTCAGTGGATTGATCACCAGCCTGTGAACGAAAGGGTTGCCGATTTGATTCCCAGTCAGGGCACACACTTGGGTTGTGGGCCAGGTCCCTGGTTGGGGGCTTGTGAGAGGAAACTGGTCAGTGTATCTTTCACATATCTATGTTTCTCTCCCTCTCCTTCTCCCTCCCTTCCTACCTCTCTAAAAATAAATGAACAAAATCTCAAAGATAATTTACCAAATGTATTGAAAAACATTGATGTACATATTCAGGAAACTCAATGACTCAAAGTATAATAAATTCAAAGAGATCCAAGAATAGACACATCATAGTAAAAATTGTGAAAGTCAAAGCATGGAAGAATATTTTGAAAGCAGCAAGAAGAAAATGACTTATCACTTAAAAAGGAACTTTGCTACGATAGCCGCTGATGTGAAACTGAAGACAAAGTATCTGTACCCATGAAAACTATCCTTCAAATTGCAGGTGAAATAAAGACATTCTTAGATAAACAAAAACTAAAAGAATCTGTTGGTCAGAGACTCATAAAAAAGAAAGTTCTTCATGCTAGAAGCAAGTGACTTCAGGGAGTAATTGGCATGGGAGTGAAGAAACAAAGAGCACTGGTAATAGGCAGTATAAACACATAGTTCTTTTCCTTTTCCTTCCTCTCCAAACTGTTTTAAAAAGCAATATGAAACTATGTATGGTTGGGCCTATAACATGGAAAAGTAATATATTTTCCTATAAATAGTGCAGAGGAAGTTGTTGAGAACAGTGTTGATTTGGACTAAAAAAAAGACCTCAAATGGAGGAAATGACTTTAAATGCCACAGCAACAGATGAGGAGCCATAGAATGATACATAAAAAAGTTAATATAACATTTATCTTCTTTACTTGTTTTGGCTTTTTAAAAGTCACATATCTATATAAAGTAATTATAACACTAGCTTATTAGTTTTATAGTGGCTATAGATTCATGTATAAGAATAATTACAAAAATGGATGGAAAGAACAGCATAACATTTATATGTCTCACTGAAATTAAATTACTATGTATGTAGCTGTTTCTAATAAAGGTGTAGACTAATAATTAAGGAAACAACTGAAAAAGATATAGTATAAAATCATTAAAGAAATTAAAATGCTATAATAAAAATACTCAATGCAAAAGAATGCTGTGAAAGAATAGAGAAAAAAGAACACATGAGAAATACAGAACAGAGAAAACAATGGTACACATAAATCCAAATATCAACAATCACATTAAATGTGAATGGATTTAAAAAAGCCATCAAAAAGTAGAGATTGTCAGAATGGAGAAAATCAAGGTCCAATTGTATGCTCTCTACAGGAAACACACTTTAGGTTCTAAGGTACATAGAGATTGAAAGTGAAGTGATGAAAAAATGATATGCGAACAGCAGTGACAAAAAAGCTGATATGGCTATACTAATTTCTTTGTTAATCCTTACCTGAGGATATGTTTGTTGATTTTAGAGAGAAAGGAAGAAGAGAGAGAGAAAGAGAAAGAGAAACAGCAGGGTGAGAGAGAAACATTGATAGGTTGCCTATGGCACACATCCCCACCAAGACTGAACCCACAACCTAGGTGTATGCCTTGACCAGGGACCGAACTTGCAAACTTTTGATGTATGGGATGACGTTCCAACCAACTGAGCCACCTGGCCAGGGCAGCTACACTAATACTATATAAAAGAGATTAAAATGTTAACAAAGAGGGACATTTTATAGGGATAACAAAGGTCAATTCAGGAGGAAGATATAACAATTATAAACATTTATTGATCTAACAACAGAGCACCAAAATGAATGAAGCAAAAACTAAAATAAATTTTAAAAATAGATAATTTAATTTAATAGTCAGAGATTTAAATGCCTCACATTTAATAATATATAGAAAAAACCAACAGCAGTATACATTCTTGTCAAGTATATAGGGAACATTATCCAGAACAAAACATTTGCTAGGCTATAAATCAAATAAATTTGAAGATCAAAGTAATACGAACTATTTTCCTGAATGCAATAAGATAAAATTTTAAAACTATATACAATAAAAAAAATCTGGAAAAAACACAAAATTGTAAAAGTTGAGCAACATGTTCATAAACAATTATTCAAAATATAAATCAAAAAAGAAATGGGGAAATTCTTTGAGATGCTTAAAAACAAAGATATAATACACTGAAACTTATAGTTTGTAGCTGAAATAGTTTTCTAGGGGGAAATTTATAGCTGTAAATGCCTATATTAAAATTCAACAGTTTTCAAATCAATAATATAATCTTCTATCCTAAGGACCTGGGAAAAAAGAACAGATTAAACCTAAAGCAAGCAGAAGGAAAGAAGTAATAGAGATCAGGGAAGAAATTAGTAAATAGAAAACAAAAAATAATAGAGAAAATTAATGAAACCAAATATGATTCCTTGAAGTTATTAACAAATTGGATAAATCTTTAGCTAAATTAATCAAGGGAAGAAAGAGTAGGCTCAAATTTCTAGAATCATATAAAAACACATTACCACCAACCTCAGAGAACTGAAAATGTTTATAAAGAAATCCTATGACTAAATGCATGCAAAAGCATTAGATGAACTAGGTGAAATTGAAAAATTTCTAAAAATATACAAACCACTAATTCAAGAATAAATTGGTATTATGACTGAACAGACTTATTATATAATAAGTAAGGGTTTTAAGTAGTAATCCAAAAACTACAAGTAATAAAAAGCCCATGCCCTGATGCCCTCAGAGGTGAATTCTACCAAATAGTAACAGAAGAATTAATACCAATTTCATAAACTTTTTCAACAAATAGAAATGGGAACACAATACCAATGTCTGTATTTCTCTGTTACCATCTCCAGACAAAGACATCACAAAAAAACCTGTAGACTGGTATCCCTCAGGAATATGGATACAAAAGCCTCAACAAAATACTGGTGAATTAAATCTAGCTACTTGTAAAAAAATTATCCATTATGACCAAATGGTACTTACTCCAAGAATGCAAGATTGGCTTCACATCTGAAAATCAGTTCATGGAATGCAACATATAAATGAATAAAAAACAGAAGCACATGACCATCTCAGTAGACACAGAAAATGCATTTGACAAAATCAAGCATCCTTTCATGATTAAAAAAAACCCTTAAATTTTCTGTCAGTTCAATATCAAAGTAGTACTTGTTTATCCAAAAAATAGCATCAAGAAATTGTTACTATTTTAATATATTTTTTCTACCATGTATTGTTAAAGAAAAATATACTTTTCAGCAAAACCTTTCAATGCCTGATATCTACGAAAATGGTATTTTCTTTTCTAAAAAAGTTTGACTGAAGTAGACTACTTTTGATTTTTTGAGAGTCCTCAAAATAAATTTTTTAAGTAAGTGAGAAAAAATTATTCAAAAAATTTTAGCTTATGTCACAAGTAAAACCAGAAAGACATAATGTTCCTCTCTGAAGTATGAGTTTTTTGTAATGTGTTGTAAATAACAGCAATGCTTGCAAAAATAACATATCTAATAGAGCTTAATTGGCTCAACTTTAAGCTCATTTCTTATCTTGGAGAGGATTTTCAAAAAGTTTATGTTACTTTTGACACTCAGGTACTTGATACAATTTCATATAGTGTAATCCCTTCTACTTGGCCTAAATTTAAATTTAAAATTTAAATTTAAAAAATTAAATTAATTTTTAATTTTTAAAAATTAAAATAGTTCATTTTAAGCGATCAGCATTAACTATAACACACTATTTTTGAATGTTTAATGATGTTCTTCATAATAGTCTTTGATATAAGAAAAAGCTGACTTGTGTGTTTTATAAATTATGATGTCTTTGACTTAAAGAAATACTACAAATCATGGAAGAACTGGTGTTTTTACTGGAAATACACATAGTTGACTGTTTGATGAGGTAGCATTACTGGTAAAGCAACTTTACTGATTATATTCATCCATTACTTTCCTTTTTTTCAGAATTAGTACATTTTTCTCTTCATGTGCAACTTTAGACATCCCACTAATGGCAACTGGTTATTTCTGACATGGAGGTCATTCAGTTTTATGGCATTTAGAAATGCTTTTAATACTCTTCCTCAATGCCATAGCTGACAAACACAAAACATGCCAAACAGGTGACATCTGAAGACTGGAAGGAGGCAGAATGTATGCAATAGAATAAATTACTCTGGCCCTCTGTATAGTGTTATTATTTCAACCAATAAGAAAAGGCAGGAAAATTGCTTCATTATATTTGCCCAGATCAGAATGACAGGATATGTGTATAACATATTTTTTATTCCAAACTCTTCTAATTAAGACAAGAAAGTTAAATGTCTATAGGCTTTTATTTAATTTATTTTTTAAATTAAAACTGGGAAAACCATTTATACTTCCAAATAGTTTTTGCTGTTCTCATATGTAAGTCCAAGTAAAATTTATTATAAATGATTTGCAGCATTCAGTTCAAATTTCCCATTTTTAACTTGTTAATTGTTCTCCTTGAGTTTGACTTTAATGAAATATGCCCCGACTTCTGGGTACTAGTAAGTCCTATGCATTTATCATTTGTTCTGACCTCAAAGAAAGTATTCACATTGCCCAATAGGGCAGAGCGAGAAGATGAAAAAGACATTCAAAGGCACAGTAATATTTAAAAACGGAATATGCATCCAAGCGCCTTTGCACATTGAATGGTCTACAGATGACATATCTAAATAGAACAGTCAAGGAATTGAAGGCTTCTGTAGAATAGAATAGAAGAAATCAATGAGCAATTTCTTTAATTCTCCAAGCCAGTGGGGAAGGCCTATCTTTAACTCTTAGACCCATTGTCACCTGGTTGAAAGGAAGCAGTGGGTTGTAGCCTCACGTTGCATCCACTATGGTGTAAGTATTTAGAAAAGCTGCTTTAAAGAAATATATACTGGATTTCTTTTAAAGGATGACAGCTTATTACTACTAATTCCTGTCAAACAGAATATTTCCCCTTCCTTCTGCACTTTGAAACTCTCCAGGAACTCATATGCAAATGAGAATCATTCCTCCCTTCAGAAGTCTAGAGGTCACATTACCATCAGCAACAGACATGTAGCAAATGTTTCCAGAAAGGGAGGAATTAAACAAGATGATAAAGACTTTCAACCAGATCATTTCGGAGCTCTCACGACTACATTCTCAAATTGTACAGGAAATTACCTTAAAATGATTTCCACCAACACCTTAAAGTATGTGACATGTGACCTTTAAAATCTGCATATTTTTGTTATTGTGCGTATAATTTTAAACTAAAATTTTAATTACATAATTCAATACATAATTTTAAACTAAAATTTTGATTATAAAAGCAATGTACAAACATGCCAAGGAAATAGTACAGAAGAGTATAAAATTGAAAATCTATCTTTCTATCTCTATGATCACTAGTCTCTCTCTCCAAAGACAATGGTTGTTATTAGGGTTTGGACTTTTTTTTGTGGTACCTCTACAGAAATATGTTTATGCACATACAAATGTGTGTGCTTGTAGGAATAATTTCAGATGAATACAGCCACGCTATATGGACTTAATGCACATTGCTTTTGTTGGTCATGCTGTAAGAACAGTTTGCATCTGTGTATTTCTCTCTCAGATGAACGTCATGATAGATGGATATATCCAGACATCTGTTAACTCAGTGTGTCGACTAAAGGGGTAATAACTTCAGAAAACATGTTCACACATGGTTAGCTAAATATTTCTAAGCATACCTGAAAGTTATAGTGAGAAGCTCACAGCAGGCAGCTTAATGATGTTTTTCCTTAGAAAACCTATGGTTGTGTGTGCAGATGTGTAGGATTTAAACAGATTTTTCATACATTTCTGTCTGGCTGGTGCTAAAGCTCAAGGCAAATGTCATCAGCACACCTTACACAGTGTGGGCTTAAAAGTACTCTTTTCTCCAGGTTCCCTCAAGATAAAGCAATTCCTCTTTTAATGCTGAATAATTCAATCATCCAAGTAGTTGGTTTTTTGATGGAGAATCAATATAGTTCTCAGTAATAGTCATTCTTCCTAATGTGATAGATGTGTGTTTATGAAATACATGATGCTCGCACCTATACCTATCTATATCATAGGTTTGTTAGGAAGATGAGGTTAGTTACATTTAAACTATTTGGAACCGTAATTAGCACATGGTAAAAGCTCATCATATGTTGATGGATGGTGATGATGGTGATGATGATGATGGTGCTTTGAGATATAATTTTTTTAGTTGATTTGTAACCTAGCTTATCTTTTCAAGATCAAATTCTACTCTATTAAAATGTGTAAGAAGCCACAATAACAATCACTAGTTCATGATGTAAGAATATATTTAATTACTTTATATCTATAGTACAGCCCTACTGCTCCTCTTCCCCAGTTTACGGGATTCCTATTTGGCATTAGAATGGACATATTATTATTTTCATCAGATGCCATTCCCTATATTCTGGAGTAGAACTCTGACATGGAGGGAATTTCCAGGAATCTTATTTCCTAATTCAGAGGCTTTGTGCTCCCAGGGTCATTTAGTTATTGCAGAGGCTCTATTTTTGTCTTAAGATGGTCAGGATTCAAAGCAGATGTGCCGTTGTGTTTTCTTTGAGTTTGTTTAGGATAGGAAGCAAATGAAGAACATCTATAAAACACATGTTATATTTGGAATCTAATGGCAAAAGGAAAAGCTGTACCTTATAAGAAGTTCTGTCTGCAATGGGTAGCTGCTTACCTGCAAATAAGAATACTGCCCCTCAGATCAAGATCAGGTGGTACTGGTATTCAGTGGCAGTTCTGGTATTCAGAAGACCCGATAGAAACTGTATAACATATAAGGGTCCCGTCTAGCTATTTTTTCACAACTTTTTGAACTTGCAACACCTTAAAATTTTAGAATGATACTATGTGACAGGACACTGCAGGAGTAGGCTTTGAGAACAGACTGCCTCTGATGTTTGATTCAGAAATAGCACAGCATTAGTCTAAAAATGTCCCCTAAGTATAAAGAGGGATGCAGAATTTAAAAAGAGATTGGGGTTAAAATAACATAGAAATGGCTTGGATATAAAATAGGAGAATGTCAACTCTCTTGAGTCTTAAAACCAAGGTAAAAAAATAATGAGAAAAATCTTAGGTAGTTATTTTCCTAAGCAGAGTAATAACTGATGGTATTATCACTGCAGTTTTTATTGTGTTTGTTGCAATTGTTAGATTAATTTTTAATTTCTTTAAAGACAGGAGCTGAGTGAACACCTCAAACAAGGTTTTACAAACTGCAGTGTGCCTCTGAATAGCAGACAAAACCAGTGCCCCTCAGCGAACTCTGACTGTTGTGCATAAATATAGATTGAGAGTAAGCTTTCACAAACATTTACAGTGCCTGGACATTGCTACAGCACTTCAATTTGTGATCGATGGATGTATCTCATTGAATAGGGCATCATTTATTGCAAATGTTGTTCAATTCTTTTGGTATAAGCTGTGTACTGGCCATGTGTGATAAAATCATATATCTATTTATGACACATTTGAAAGAATAAAAAGGAAAAAGACTAGTCCTTTACCAAGGTAGGTTGGGAAGCACTGACCTGGGTGGTTTGAGAGACTCTGATACCCTAAACTATTTCTACAGTTGAGTATGAAGTGGCTACAGTATTAATATTTTTTGCTTTCTTGTGTTAAGACATTCAAGTCTCTTAAAATACAAATCGTTTATGAGAAGGGTCATAGTAGATACTGCATTGTAGAGTTTATGTAATCCCTTCTTCAGGATTAAAGGGTCTAGTATTCCTCTAGCTGCTGGTGATGCGGGCACTGCTTGGTGCCCTCAGCGTCATGGATGAGATATGAGACAAATTCACACGGACTACTGAATCCTGTGGAGGAAAAGGGATGGCATGGCTACTCCCTCAAGCGGGGAGCACCTCAGAACAGCCTGGCCACTCCCTCAAGGGAGAGCATGCTGACCCTTGCATGGAAAGCGTTTTACTGGGTTTCAATTTGCACAAGAATACAGGTAAAGTTCATTAATCATTGTCAGGCAGTAAGGATCAAACAATAGGTAGCATACAAAGAGCTCTGAGGGCCTATTCTGAGTCAGGGTCTGTTAGCTAAAGGGCTACAAAACTTTGGGAAACAAACTCATTTCCTGCTTGGGCCTTTATCATTTAACTAAGAGCATTCTTAGCAAAGTAGGCTTCACAGGATTTTACATATCCTTTCTCTGGCCTGATCACCTGGGGAGCCCGCCCTTTCTAGCACAAGGATGCACCGCCCTCTGTCATTGTTTCATGTGTAAGTCAGGCAGAGGAGACAGATAGCCAAGGAATTTTTGGAGACTTCTCACAGACTCATGGGAGTCAGGCTTCATCAAAGCCTAGGGGTGAGGGTCCATCACTCCCTTTCTCCATAGCCTCCCAAGTCCTTCCCTGGGACCTCCACACGATCGTGCCTGTCTGAGGTCGTTCTCCCCTTGGGGAATCTTACCCATCATTGGCTAACTGATCCAGCATTGGGCGCTAGTTATGGAAAAAGGAGCAGAAGTGGTGCTCCTGCCAGGGAGATAAGCTTTGTCTCCTTAGCAGCTTATGGTCTGAAGGTTGCTTACTCAGCCTTAGCCATGGGGGTGGTTATAGTTCCTGAAGCCAGGCAGGAACTATGTTCCCAACATCTGGGAGTGTTGACACTGGATGGCTGGCAGCTGAGTGTTCCCTCCTGGTGTTTGCTCTGGATTGAACAATGCCGCCTCACTTAATAGCATGCCCCACCCCCCATTTGAGGGATAGCAGCTGGGAGGGGGCAGTACCAGGAGGGCATAGGCCCTTAATTTGTATAGGAAGGGATTCAAGGGGTATACCGTTTCCTTCATTGCCAGGGATAACCTTTCCTTTCCCTTTTATATATTCACAAATTCAACTACAACTCAATTTTGCCATCATAGAGTTGCCTGGGATTTCAGAGCTGGTAGTGGCCCAATACTGAACTGAATACTGAGTCCTGACAAAGCACTAAATTCCATTTTATTCACAGTGTATAATCTAAGGAACTAAAACTTTGTGTAGTAAATCTCTTGTTATTCAAAAAGGCTCAAAATCAGCTCTTCATAGTTAAAGGTTTCTAACTATAATTTCTTGTCATACCACATTGTTATGACCTTATCAAAGATTTATCAACTTCATAATGCCCTAGCTTCTCTAACAGTGAGCCATCTTACTATCAACTCCAGAGGACTCCAGTCACGTTATGATTCTGTGATATTCCAAGTGTGCTCTTCAGACAAGTACTGTTAGCATCACCTCAAAACCTATTAAAATTCAGAATCTTTGGCTCTTCCCAAACTTACAGAATTAGAAATTGCTTTTTTAAAAGGTCCCCAGGTAATTTCTACTCACACTAGTGTTTGAGAAACACTGCTCTGTATGACTGAACCCTCTGGAGTTCTTAATATTTCAGCTTGCATGGCTATATACAATAACCCTGATATTAGAGGCAAGTTCTCCAATGCTATCTTTCTTATTCACTCCAATTAATTATCACAGTATTTACTTTATATAAAAAAGTTGGAGACCTGAATGATAAAAAAAAAAAAACGCTGCTATGTCTTCTATGATCAAAAAATGTCCTCCACACCTACAGGAAAACAGCAATTTATAAGACAGTCCAAACTTTTAAAAATAACTCACAATAACAAAACTACAGAAACCTACCTCCTTGTCTTTTGCTACTCTCAACTAAGTATGTACACACACATACATGCATACACATATGCATGCACATACATGTCTAACCTGGTAGGCAGATCTGTTTTAGTTTCATCTGAGCATTGTATGAGTTGTTTTTTTTCTGAAACATTCTTTTTTATGTTCTTTTCACGTAGAATATTTATATTTCAAATTTCATATTAGATATCATTCTTCCAAAAAGCCTTTGATAGCTCCAATAACATCCCATATTTCTTTCAAATTCTTACACAGTATAGTGAGTATCTGATCCATTAGGCTATACACCTTGGTTTAGTACTGAACCCAGCACTCAGCATAGTGCCTGCCTAAGCACATACTGCTTGACTGAGCAGATGAATAGCTTAATATAAATAGGTGTATTAATATTCTATTGCTAAATAACAAAATACCACACACTTAGCTGCTTTTCATGACATGTACTTACATCCTGTGGTGTTTATGGGTCAGGAGTCCTGGTGTAGCTTCATGAGACCTTCTGCAAGGCTGCAACTAAGGTGTGGGCCAGGCCTCGGTTCTCATCTGGAGACTCAGATGGGAAAAATCTGCATCCAAGTTCTTTCAAGTTATTGACAGATTTCATTTCCTTGTGGCTGTATGATTGTTTTTCCCAAGCTATTTATGGAGAGATCAACACCAGTGTGACATATACAACACTCTTGTGTAGTCACACACACTTAATAATGTCCTTTAGAAGGCAGGCACAGGTTTTGTTCAGGCACAAGGGACGGAGATTACACAAAGTGCAGTTACAAGGAGGTGGGGACAATGGGTGCCCCTTAAAGTCTCCGCGTCACAGAAAGTATTGTTAAAGTGATTGTTTTTGCTGTTAATTTTCTAATTTTTTAAAAATATTAAACTTTTCTATTATGAAATTCAAATTAGTGTCTTGTAAAATAATTGTAGGAAGATTTTCTCAAGTTGATCCCCTTCTCTTTCTTTTTTTTTAAGGTTTTATTTATTTATTTTTAGAGAGAGGGGAAGGGAGGGAGAAAGAGAAGGAGAGAAATATTGGTGTGTGATTGGTTGCCTCTAGCACGTCCCCAACTGGGGACCTGACCCACAACTCTGCATGTGGATTACGTACCTCTGAATAAACCTAATATTCTCTGTAGAGATGGCTCCCCTATTCCACAAGAAAACACTGCTTGCAGGCCAGATGGGTATTATATATGTATCTTCCTGACTTGGGTCTTCAAATATGTTTTGTTTTAAATTTCTGCTAAACTTGGTCCATAATCAAATTGTTTGGTTACCTGAAAATTCAAAGGTGTTTGGCAGCTTCATGTAATTCTCCCACATTTTTCTCTTCACCTCAGTAGTTTTATTTTCCTCACATTCCTGATTGTTTCTAAAGAGTTGCTGACAAGCCGTCAGGCACCTGTGTCTACAAAAAGAGAAGAACATCAAATTTGCTTCTGTCAAAGGTGCACATTTCCTACATTTTGCACAACTAAACCTCTCCCTTATCTGTAGAAATAGTGTAAATTGAAATTTATTTTACTACCCCTTTAAAAAATAAAAAGAATCACACCTAGTCATTTCTTTAGCAGACTGTTAGGCATTAGGATAAAGAACGGTAGAATAAATAATAGTTTTGATTATTACATTTATGAGAACAAATTCTTATTTCACTTTCTCATAATATGGTGAATTTTTATTCAAATTGCTTGCACCTTTACAATGAGCTCACTTTTTCCAATGAGCTCACTTTTATATATTTTTTATATATTTATGTGTGTATTTGCTTTATATTTCTCCTCCCTCCCCAACTTACACTGGTTTCTCAAATAATGGTTTTAATAGAATTTGTGGTGGTTATTTTCAAGGTCATCATCATTAGTGTAACCATAATTTTTAAAAAGAATGAGCAATTATTGCCAATCCAACCCAAATTTCTGAAGTAAGTAAAATTTAAATATGACAATATGGTATAGACAGACAATATGGTATAGAAAGTAGGGAGGTGACTAAACTTACTTTATTAATTATGTTGATGTTCTTTAATTATAAAAAACAGGGGAGAGGTATTAATTTAAGACTGCATTAAGACAAAAATACATTGTAAAAATTTGAGGGTAACCACCAAAATTTTCAAATATAGTTTAGTCTCTAAACAAGTAAATAGAGAAAATTCCTTTAAATCAATAAAAGATAGATAGGCATGAAGTATAGAAGAAAATTTGGATTAAAAAGCAAATTATAGGTATAAGTACAAGATATGAATAAAATATAAATTATTTTCATCAAATAAACTAGAGGCATTCTACAATTATATAAAATAAAACAAATCTACCTAAGTGTTACTTTAGAAAGGGTGAAACTTGAAAAATAGGAAATTAATATGTTACCAATAAAATCCCATGCCTCTGTACCATACTTTCCAAAAAGACTCAACTAGGACTAATGATATTAATATAATAATATTAATAAAATAAAATAGTATATAAAGGCTCCTCAGTGGTGGAGCCGAAAACATACAAGATGAATGTGGAACATCTTATAGTAACAGAAATTAAGAAACTGCTATAAACAAGGAACAAAATAGCAAAATAGATAAGGCAGTATTGGATTGTTACCCAAAGTATAAAATATCCATGAGCCCACACTATTACAAATAAATGACTAACTAAGTAACTGAATGGGGAGAAGATAATTTGTGTAGATATTCTACTCTGAAGGGGGAGCACAACTCTGCACTTCTTCAGTGTGGGTTGCACATAGTAACCCCCATGCAAAGAGTGCAGTGTGGAGAGGGGACATAGTAACTTTACAGTGGAGAATTATGACAAGCACTACTTCAGCTAAACGATCAAGGTGAATGTCAACAGTCAAATTTTGTTGATAGTATGTACCTTTGATACAACATCATGAGAATGGTACTTTGCGTCTTCCTCTTTCAAACCTATAGCCCCAGTCTTATCAAGGGAAATATATCAGAAAAAATCTGATATGGAAGTATTCTGCTGTACACATGACCAGAACAACTCAAAACTGTCAAGGTCATCAAAATTATGGAAAAATCTGAGAAACTGTCAGGGCTAAAGGAACCACTATATTTCCAAGAATTGCTTATAGCTTTTATCTTTCCTTAAAATTAGCACAAAATTACCTAGCATGGATATCTATTTTGGTTAACTCAACACCCTGTGTATTGATTTGAGTTCTCCAGAGAAACAGAATCAATAGAATTACATATAAATAGAAAGAGATTTATTTTACGGAATTGGAGGATGACAAATCCCAAGATCTACAGTCGGCAAGCTGGAGACTCAGGAGTGCTGATGGAGTAGTTCCGGTCTGAGTTCAGTGCCCTGACGACCAGGACAGCCAATGGTGCAGTTCTACTCCAAAGGCCAGCAGGTGTGAGACACAGAAAGAGCCAATATTTCACATTGAGTCTAAAGGCAGAAAGAACAGTGTCCTGGCTTGAAAACAGTCAGGCATGAGAAATTCTCTCTTACTTGGGGGAAGGTCAGCCTTTTTGTTCTAATCAGACTTTTAATTGATTGGATGGGACCCACCCATATTAGGGAGGGCAATCTACCTTTATTTAGTCTATCGACTTAAATGTTTAATAGAAAAAAATGCCCTAACAGAAATGCACAGATAATACTTGCCTGAATATCTCTGAACCCTGTGGTCTGGTCAAATTGACACATAAAATTAACCATTACACTCTGATTTCTACAAAGCTTTAGTACATGCCACTCAGAGGGTACTGATTTTCAAAAAAAATTTAGTATATGTCACATTACTATTGGCACATTATAAAATAATTCACGATTATTAAGTTTTGTGACATTGTACTCTAAATATACAGAAGTTCTGAGGGAAATTCTTTGTAAGTTTAGGTCCCTATAAGTTTGGACTGTCTTTCCTTATAAGCTACTAGTATCTGGCTTTCTTACAACATGTTAACCTGTGTTCTGCGGACATCCACCTCTATCTAGCCTGGCCATGATATGGGACTGGCTTGTGCCAAGTGAGGTAGAAATGTGACTGAAATGTGACTGAAAATGACTGCTTGTCAATGTGCGCTAGCGCTTCTGTTACAGGTGAACTCTTTTGTGATTATTGTGTTTAATTAATTAATCTTAACTTCTTTCTTGGTTATATACATCCATCTCACCCTCTACCTCTATCTGTGTTTTCCCAGTTTATACCTGTCATTTTGTCTCCTCTTTTCTTTCTAACTCTCACTTACCTCGGTTTATTCTTGTTTACTCTGAAGTTTCTAAAATCTAATGATGAGAATAATTAGGAAATCAACCATAAAAGGAAAGCTAATAAGTCAGGGTAAACTAGATCTTAATGTATAATTGCCACTAGAAAATATTTTACAAGTTAGTCAAAAATATTGAGTTCCTTCCTTCCTTCTCTTCTTTTTTTTCTTTTGGCCCCATAAAACAAACAGACTTCTTTGGGAAGGCAATCAATGCCTTTTGTGCTGTCTTGGATTATGACTTTTTTCTTCAGACACAACTTAATTTTTAATAGTTTATTTTTACTGTATTTTTTCCATTACCAAGAATTTACTGTGAATTTTTCATCTCATAAATGAGTGTATGCAAAAATTCATCAAACAATCATTTATTGTATTTGGTATCCCAACAGCAGCATTCAACATATGCAAACACAAGAAGACGCAAAAACACTTATGGATGCATTCCTCATGGTTGGAATCATACCAACAACCAAAAGGATGAAAATTGAAACTATGTGTCTGCCAGTTCTCAGCAAACCCACACACTGTTATGGAACAGAGAGAGCCAACTCATGCATTTTGTCAAGACATTTATCTAATCGGTTATCTAGACTTTACCCACTGGCTTCTGGAGAGGCTGTCTTCTGAATGTCTTCTGACATTCGTGATCGGTGGTTTTCTATGCTATTTTTCAACTGTGTCTTTTGATACTACTACAAATTGCCTACTCTCAATAAAAGAGGCTCTTTATCTTCTACTGATAAAATGAATCATGTTGTTACATAAATGACCTTGAATTCAATACATTTTTCTTCATAGAAGACCTACACATGTCTTACTGGAAACTGGGCATATTCGTTCTCTGTCAACAATAGAAACAGGGAAAAACTGTTTGCATTGTTTCATACCATATGCCCTCAGGAATTTGGATGAATTCTAACTTTTCCCCAATCATTTAATGTATATGCTGATTTAATCATGTGCATGTGTGTGTATGTGTTTGTGTGTGTGGTGTCTGATTTAATACTATGGAGCAATACTAATACTATTGCTCTGATATTTGCTATAAATTCTGAACTAGAAGGAACATGATATGTGAAAATAACCAACAAGTACAGACTTAGTAATATAAGCCTATACGATGTTAGAGTTAGAAGTGATCCTACACTTGTCTGACCCTCTTGTGTCTGTCATATCATAAATGAATAAACGGAGGCTCACAAACCATGAGGTGGCTTGTTGGAGGCCATAATGCTAATTAGGAAGTATTAGGAAGAAGTTGAACCCTGGCCTTTGACTCCTATCATATACACTTTCTGGGACACTGTGCTGCCTCAAGCATTTATATTTCAGGAAAAAAATGTTCTTAAAAAAAAGAGAAGCTTCTTAATAGATCAAATATGAAACAAATTTATTGAATGAGTTAGTGCTTTCTGTCAGTGTCTTATTCCATTTCTTTAAATCAGCTAGTCTGATGATAAGATTAAATTTTAATTAATATCTACTTAACATAATTATCTTGATTTTCTATATATTGCTCAAATTGCTTTGAGCTAAATAGACAGAACTATGTTGTTTGGTCCCTTTGACCCATAACAAAACCCTTCCTCCCACCTTGCCAATCTGGGTCTAAGTTTGGCTTCAGTTTTTTTCTGTATTCTGCCATATTTAAAATATTCTGTTAGAAGTCTCCCATTCCCCCCAAATAATTAAAAGGCTAAGTCTGAGGGGGAATGTATTAACAATGGTCCATGGGGCCACATCAACTAAAACATAGCATCATTTCCTTTTCTGTAAGTAGAATTAATTCATTTTGCCCTTTGAATATTGATTTTTAAAAATTAGAATAGACATTTATTCTTTGACCCCCCACATATCACTAAAACTCACAGGAGCTTTTTTTGTTGTTGTTATTTTACTCCTTTGTAAGAGAACATTGACATCAGGTATAGACAATAATATATTGCTTAAAAAACACATAAATGATTAAAAATTGCATATACATACACATTATTTAGATTGTGATAATTTAATTAAATTAAAAATACATTTTGTGCAATGGTAGTTGTGAAGAAAATATTTTGTTTACATTTTTATTTTATTTTTTTACTGTTCTCTCCCTGTAAATTTCCCCTGTATATCTAAAATGTCTCATTGCTTCAATTTCTAAATGGTTCACTAGAGAATTTCAAAGCCCAGGAATCTCCCGTTTTCTATCTGAAGTTTAATCAGACTCTATATTGATTGATAATTATATAGTCATACTTTCTCAGCATAGACAAGGTTCATGTTTTAGATATAAATTAATGTTTTAGTCATCAAATTGTTTAGGACATAAATCCTCTTTTCATAAATTTGTCGTAAATTAGAACAATTTTTTGAGACTTCTAAAGAAGATGACTTTTATAATATTATATATGTAATATGATATAGGGCTCAAATTTATAGTCTCAGGGTACTCTTAACTGTAGGAATATTAAATAATGTTGTCATCCTCATTAACTGCATATTTCCCAGCTGGGTACAACTTGGGAGAGTTTGTATTTATGATCTAGGTTTGAAGTGTAGATGGGCATTAAAGTAGTGAGAGAACAAAAAAAAGTAAGGTCTCCAAGTAGTGTAGTTTCATATTAACCCACCAATCACATGCAAAATAAATGTGTCCTGGTTCAGTGTCAAGAGAACATTAGGAAGCTGCACATAAGGAAGTAATGTAGTCACTTCAATAGATATTCAAGAGAAAAGGCCACCCCCCAACCCTCATATTCAATAAAGGAATGTACAGATCACTGGGGGAATTGGAACTTTTAATTCTGACATCCAACAGAGAGAACTTTCTGCTTGCCACAAATAGCCAGCAGACTACACAAGCTATTGGGTGTCTTGGAAAAAGCAAGGTTGTAATTATGACTTTCTCTAGCATACATTATTCATAGAACTTTGTTTATAGAATATAGAAGGAAAATTCTAGAGGGAGTTTCATGGAGAGAGTTTCAGAGAAATTCTAATAAAATTAATAATAGTCTATTTTGCCAGAGTGATGGTTTTATGATTAAAATGTATGACTACATAGGACTTTGTCCTGGGGAAGTTCAAAGCATTTTGCCAATGTAGTTAAGAACACAACTACTACCAGATAAAATAGCAATCACATTAATGAAGCTTTGGATTTTATATAGATATTAATATGTCTCTTCCATCTATCAGGTAACATTTCAAAGAAATTTTTAACCAGGGAGGGTGAGTAGAGTAGTTCTATCATTTATTTATGTTTTGTGCATTCATTCACTCAACAAACATGTTTTGAGTGTCCACTTTGCTGCAAGTACCATGGTAGATTTTCAGGATTACAATCAGGATATACCCTGGTCTGTTCTACCCTGATCAAACACAAAATGCTCCTTGGATTAGAGAAGCAACAGAGGCTGGTATAGTCACACTCTGTCTCATAGGTTCAAACATCAGCTTAGAAATTTTACTCCAGAAGAAGCACTTTGTTCTTGTTTGCTGCTTGGTGGTACTTCAAATAAATTCAAGGCCTATGTGACACATAACATGAATAATAATTTAGAATTAATTCCTTTTACATAACTCTCATTTTCCCAAACATGGCTTCGCCTGTGTCCCAAATGGTGCACAATAAATAATTTAGAGTTAAATAGAACATTGACTCTGCATAAAATGAAGATAAAGTTGGCTCTCTTGAGTAAAATAGCTAAGAGGTATCATCTGCTATGGACTGCTTCTAAAATATTAAGGAAACATATTCCCAGAATACATAAAAAGTGAGACAAAGAATACAATAATTTTTCTGGCAAAGATGATAACTGTTCTCTAAGTTGTGTGCTCTGAGGGAAAAGCCCAAATCTTTCATTTGAACGGATTGATTTTTCAGCTGGTTCTCATTCATGGGCATGCCTGCTGGTGCCCGTCTGTGAAGGCAACTGCAATGGAACCAATGCCTGAACGGGAAAGGCCAGGGAAGAATCATTTACTAAAGGGTCATCTTTTCTGTTCATTGCTTATATTGTCGGAAGGAATAAAATTAAAAATCAAACTCGATCATAAACTGATGGTGCTGTAAGGGACACAAAAATCACCCAGATCAATTCTCTGATACCAGAATTGAGTATGCCGGAACTGAGGTAACTAAAATAGCATTGTACTTAGTTACTGACTAAGGACAACCATGTAAATATCAGCAAGGTCATAGCTGGGCTACATTATACCTCAAAACTCATTCTGAAAAAGTTAATTTATCCTATTAAGTAAATGTAGCCTGTGACACCATCAGGATGAATAAAAACAATATATTCTAGTCAATTTTATTTTGAGGGACGGTTTTAGAAAGTTCAATTTGGAATGCATGTGCATATATTTTTCTGCAAGAATATAGGTAGTAGTTAATTGATAGATGATAAATAAATAGATATCTAGTTAGACATATACATACATGTATACTTATACACTATACATATATACACAGAAGTAAATACTAACAGTATGGATTTTATCTCTGTTTAGGAATTGAAGTTCTTCAAGATGAAATTAGTCCTCTGCTATAGTAAAATAACCTACCACACTTAAAATAGCATTTAGAAAATACCATCTGAATATAAAATATTAATTATAAATTTCTTAAATAAAAAATAAAACTTTATTTTAGCGTCCTTTCTATAAGTCTTTAGCTCAAAAGAACAAAATTGACATATCTGTGTTGAAACTCTTTTTTTTTACTCATTCTTCTCTTTAGATTTAAGCTTTAATGAACAGATTTAGCATGTAAAGGAGGCATAAAAAGGCCAGGATAATACACTGAGTAGATTATAAACATGCATAATTTTACATAAACATGAAGAAAGGACAAATATTTTAACATTGAATGCTATTCACCTATTTATAGTAAAGATGAAAATATTTGTACCTCTACTGTTCTGAAAGTCTTTAGTGAGTCCTCTTTAGAAATAGTTTTCATTATTTTTATTCTCCAAATAGTAAATCTCTTCGGAGAAAATCTATAATCTGTCACAATAGGGGGAATTTCTGTAGCTCTCATCTGGGGACAGAAAGCGCTGCTGTTCTGATTTTGGCGTAGATGAAAACACCACTCCCCCCGCCACACACACACACTTAGACTTAATTTAGTGAGCCATTTTTCTAGCCTCTCTTCTCCTAGAAAACTTATTTGCCCTTTCTTAAAAGCTTTCTGAGGAAGATCAACCTTACAAAATATGAAACTGCATTTTTCAGATAAAAATACTTTGGGATATATAGAAGAAGAAATAGGAGCTAAAAATTGGTGATTTGCTTCAATTGAATAGATTACCCAAAGACCTGAACTTGAGTATATGGTATTTGACCTTTTCACACATTCTGTTTATCAACTCTCTGGGGCCTGGACATGAAGGGAGTTTGAGTGACTCAAGTTAACCAAGCCAACGAGGTTTATTATCAAGACAAAGCAAATAGAGTAAATCACTGGTGAATCACAATATTGCTTTTGATACTTATCATTACATAGCTTCCAAATAAAATAGGATGACAGGTATCATTTCTTAACTCAGAAAATATAAGGGAAAATATTCCATTTGGATAGAACAACATATTATCAAAAAATCACTAATGATTATTTTTGATAATATATTTGTACTTCTTTACAAACACAATTGTGCCCGAACAAAATACACTGAACCCCTAAATTCAAGTCGGCCTCTGGGCTGTACTAGCCCCCAGATCTTTGTTTCTAATACCATTCTCTAGGCAAAGGAACCAGAGCTCCTTGGAGAACAGGTGGACTCAAGGAATGGGGCAAGAAATTATAAGATGAACCTGTAGCTTCTTATAAATCACCAAGATGTGAGAAAGTATCAAGGAAAAACCCCCTCAATTATGAGAGTGTGTCAAAAGGGCACAAGAACAAACTGAAAATGTTTCCAAGTACCAGATCTAAATCAACTTGAGCAACAAAATAATGTGGAATTTTAGTCCAAAGTAAAGTGTAAATACCTAAGAATCTATACCAAATAAACAATTGAGTAAATTAATGAATGGGAAAGAAGAGAAAAATAACTCAAGAAGAAGAATTTCAACTAATTTATGTAGATGTTTTGCTTTAAAGGAAGGGGACCATAGCCCTTTACTACTTAGGTGTGAGCTGGGCATAGTAATTTCCTTTCAGAAAGGATAGTAATAGAAAGGGGGGGGGAATAATGACTTTACAGTAGAGAATTCTGATAAGCATGACCTAAGCCAAAGTCAACACACATAGTCATAAATCATGTTGATAGCAGGTGCCATTGATAAGATGTGATGAAAATGTCATTTTATCTTTATAATTTTTCTCCCCCAAACCCATAACTCTGACCTGATCTTGAGAAAAACATCAGACAAATCCCAGTTAAGGGACATTCTATAATATCTGACCAGTATACCTCAAAAATGTCAAGGTCATCAAAAACAATATAGTGTGAGAAACTGTCACAGCCAAGAATCCAAGGAGACACGAATTTGATGTGATGCCCTGGGTGGAATTCTGTAATAGAGAAAGGACATTAGTGAAAACTAAGAAAATATGAATAAAGTATGGATTTCAGTTAATAATATATCAATATTTGTTCATTAATTATAAGCAATGTACCATACTAGTGTAACATATTTGAAATAGGGAAACAAACTGCCAGGGTATATGGATCTTCTCATTATTTTTAGTAAATCTAAAACTGGTCTAAAAAAGTCTATTTAAAAGCAAGGCTACGTAGAGTAGTCTACAATTAAAAAGATAGATAAACAGACAAGTAAAAGGCCAAAAAGAAAAACTGCTTAGGTGTTGAAGAAGACACAGCATGTATATCCAGAATTATACATGTTGGCAGGATTTTATGTATTTATTTCATATTTACTCCCCATCTCCTACTTGCTTAGATACAAATTACAAGGGAAAAACTGGCATTGGATTAAATCAAGATTTCAGTCCTGGAACAGCATAAGCTTTTATAGATTAGTTAATTCATCTGGTCCTCAATTTTCTGAGAGAGTGGAATAGTTCACTTATGAAATAATCCAAAACTCTAATATTCCATATTCTAAATTTCTTGATAGATATCATTAATATTAGTTTTAAAAAATTACCCCTTCTGATCTGAATCAGCTAATGTAATTTGGACACATCATTATTAACATGCCTTTTAATTCCTTTTCAAGTTCTCTTATTTTATTTTTGTAGGATACAATATTCCAACATTAAAATAAACTGTGTAAGATATGGCTCACAAAGTAGTGAAACTTTATGTGATGCTTTAGTAGAAAATAACTTTTTGCATAATGAGAAAATAAAGAAAGATGCATTTTATAGGTATGTCTGTGAGAATTAAAAGTGGCTGAATACAGAATCAGTTTATATTTATTCACCTCAACTTGTGGGAGCAAAAAGTAGTGCTTGGTTGAATTTTTTCACTGCAATGAGACTCAGTGCCAAAGTAGAACAGATAAACCATTATTTTCACAAAGGACATACACTATGGTCTTTGTGAATTCCCAAATCAGTAGCGCCATTTTAACATACTTTTCCCACAACATTCAATAAAACATACTTGACAATTTTAAGTGACATTTTCTGTCTTCAATAATTTTTGTTCATAGTAATAACTGCATTTATGAAGCTATTAAAGTAATTTTTACTAAAATTTCATACTACATGACAATCATTTTTTTCCATAATGAACATTAACTTAGAGATTAACTGAATGTCAAATTAAAGTGGTGAAAACAAATGAAGCTACACTTTTTGGGGCATAAGTTACACTTTCTGTATGACAATGAATGGTGTTATGTATGAATACAGAACAGTAAGGACATGTTCTTTTCAGTGGGATGAAATCCATTTATAACAACTGAGAAAGTTCCTCCCAATATTTTCATGGACACTCAGCAAAAACTTTACCAAAACTCAGATACTGAATAAGGGTGCATTTGGTGCATTTGTAAATGATAGGCTCTTTCTCTTTTTTTATTGTCATTCCATTACAGTTTTTCCAATTACCCCCTATTGCTCTTCCCTGCTCATCTGCCCTTTGGGATACCTGCATGGGAAACCCCCACTCTCCCACCCCAGTCTCCCAGTCAATCCCCACCCTGTTGTCCATGTCCATGGGTCTTTTATACTTGTTCCTTAACAGACCCTTCCTCTTCTGTTCCACCTCTTCCCTCCTCTCTGGTCACTGTCAATTTGTTCCTTGTTTCCATACTTCTGGTAATATTTTGCTCATTTTGTTCTTGTTGTAGGTGAGATCATATGGTATTTGCCTTTCACCGCCTGGCTTATTTCACCTAGCATAATACTGTCCAGTTGCATCCATGTTGTTGTGAAAAATATGAGTTCTTTCTTTCTGCTGCGTAATATTCTGTTGTGTAAATGTAGCACAGTTTTTCATCCACTCATTTACTGATGGGCACTTAGGCTCTTTCCAGCACTTGGCCATTATAAATAATGCTGCTATGAACATAGTGGTGCATAGGTTCTTTTGAATAAGTGTTTCAGGAGTTTTAGGGTATAATCCCAACTGTGCAAAAGGCAGTTCCATATTTAGTTATTTTGAGACATTTCCATACTGCTTTCCCCAGTGGATGCATCAGTCTACATTCCCACCAACAGTGCACTAGGGTTCCCTTTTCTCCCCATCCATGTAAGCACTTGTTGTTTGTTGATTTGTTTATGAGGGCCATTCTGACTGATGAGAAGTGGTCTCTCATTGTGGTTTTAATTTGCATCTGTCTGATGTCTAGTGATGTCAAGCACCCTTTCATATGTCTCTGGGCCCTCTGTATGTCACCTTGGAAAAGTGTCTGTTCAGGTCCTTTGCCCATTTTAAAATTGGATTGTCTGTCTTCCTGGTATGGAGTTGTGTGAGTTCTTATATATTTTGGAGATCAAACCCTCTTCTGAGATATCATTGGCAAATACATTTTCCCATAGAGTTGGTTACCTTTTCACTTTGATTGTGTTTTCAATAGCAGTATGGAAGCTTTTTAATTTGATGTAGTACTATTTGTTTATTCTTTTCTTTATTCCTCTTGCCCTAGAGGATATATTGGCAAAAAAAAAATTGCTGCATGGGATACCTGGAATTTTACTGCCTATGTTTCCTTATGAGACTTTTATGGTGTTGTGGCTTATATTTGTCTTTTATCTATTTTGGTTTATTCTGGTGTATGGTATAAGTTGGTGGTCTGGGTTCATTTTTTGCATGTATTATTCCAGATTTCCCAGCACCATTTGTTGAAGAAGCTATTTTTTCTCAGCTTTATGCTTCTGTCCCACTTTGTCAAATATCGATTGACCATAGAGGCATGGGTTTATTTCTGGGCTCTCTAATCTGTTCCATTGACTTATGTGTCTGTTCTTATGCCAGTATCAGACTGCTTTGATTACAGTGGACTTGTAGTATAGTTTATCAGGTACTGTGATCCCTCCTATTTTGTTTTTATTTCTCAAGATTGCTGAGGCTATTTGGGGTCATTTTGGGTTCTGCACAAATTTTTGAAATATTTTATTTAAATAGGTGAAATATGTCATTGTTATTTTAATAGGTATTGTGTTGAATCTGCACATTGTTTTGGGTAGTATGGACATTTTAATGATGTTGCTTCTTCCAAGCCATGAACATAGTATATACTGCCATTTGTTTGTATATTCCTTAATTTCTTTCTTTGGTGTTCTGTAGTTTTCCAAGTACTGGTCTTTTACCTCCTTGGTTAAATTTATTCCTAGGTACTTTATTTTAATTGTTGCTATTGTAAATGGGATTTTTTCCCTAGTTTTGCTTTCTGATTTTTCATTGTTGATGTATGAAAAATGTCATGGATTTCTGTATATCAACTTTGTATCATGATATTTTGCTAAATTAACTTACTAGGTTGAATAGTTTTTGCCAGAGTCTATAAGGTTTTCTATGTACACTATTGTGTCATCTCTAAATAATGATAGTTTTACTTCCTCCTTTTCAATATGGATACCTTTTATTTCTTTTTCTTGTCTGATATCTGTGGCTAGAACTTCTAGCACTATGTTGAATAAAAGTGGTGTAAGCAGACACCCTTGTCTTGTTCCTGATCTTAGTGGGAAAGCTTTTAGTTTTTGTTGATTAATTATGATGTTGTCTATACATTTCTCATATATTGTCTTTATTATCTTGAGGTATGCTCTATCTATTCACACTTTGTTGAGCATTGTTATCGTAAATGGGTGCTGTACTTTATCAAATGTTTTTTCAGCATCTATTGATATGATTATGTGATTTTTATCCAAAACCAGATAAAGACACAGCAAAGAAAGAAAACTACAGGCCAATAATGCTGATGAACATATATTCTAAAATCCTCAACAAAATATTGGCAAACCACATTCAGCAATACATTGAAAAGATCATATTCCATGATCAAGTGGAATTCATCCTAGGGATGAAAGGATGACATAAGAATCACAAATCAATAAACATAATACACCACTTAAATGACAGGCTCTTTCTTAAGAAACAGAATGAATTCAATTCTTAGAGGATCTGTAGTTCTGACATTTGTGATACACTGCTTTCCCCAACCATATGGATACTTATTCTAAATATGGATTTGCCTCTTATTCCTACGATGCTTCTACTAGTACACATTTATGGACTTCTTGAATGCCTGTCCATCATCATGTCAAATCTTACCAGTTCCAATATTGCTTTCGATCAAGAACCACTTTTTAAAAATCAGCTACATTAAATTTTACTTTGTATAGAATAAAACACACATTGAAATGTACAGTTTAATGAGTTTAGGCAAATGCACATGCTTTTATAGCCAGTGCTACAGTTAACATGCACCAGTTCCATCAACCTCAGAATGCTCCTTCCCTACCACAACACTCTACCTTGGCCCCAGGCAAAAACTGCTCTATTTTCTATGACTATGTGTTATATTTGCTTTCTTAGACTTTAATACAAATAGAATTATACGCTAGTCTTTTGCTTCATGCTTTTTATATTTAGCATAATGGTCTTCTGGACATTTATCCCTATTGTAAAACATTTCAGTAGTTCATTATTTTTATTATTATTTTCACTGAGTGGATTCTATTGTGGGGATATTGCACAATTTGTTGATGCATTCTCCAGTTGACAGATATTTTGGTTGTTTCCAGTGTTTGGCTCTCATGAATAAAATGGCAATGGGCATTTTTGTGCATTTCATAGATACATGTTTTTATTTCTCTTGTGTAATTACACAGGCTTCGTATTGTCGTGTCAAAGATAAGAGTACTTTTAATTTTATGCAAAACTGCTAAAACTTTTTCTAAAGTGGTACCATTTTTACACTTGCATATATGAGGTATGAATGGTCTAGTACTGAATTCTCAACAATTGGTTTTGAACGTATGTTTAATATTAGCTATTACAGTAGATATAGAATAGTATGTCATTGTTAATTAACATTTCTCTAATGACTAATGATACTGACCATCTTTTCATGTGCTTATAGGCTATTTTTACATCTTTTATGAAGTATCCATTCATATCTTTTTAACAATAGGTTGTTAGTCCTCAATTGTAAGAATTTTTGTATATATTCTAGATAGCGTTCTATTGACAGATACATGTATTGCAAATATTTTCTACTAAGATATGGCTTGCATTTTTCCATCTCTCTTCCCTCCTATCCTTCCTTCCTTTTTCATACTCTTGGATTTATTGAAGTAACACCTGCATATTGAGGGAGCAGGGGAAAGGGTTGGGGCCTCCACAGGGCCCATGAGGTTCAGTCCTGGTCCTTTCCTACTTAGGAGCCGCATGGGGACTTGCAGCCCACACCCAGCAGCCCTTTGCCTCCACCTCCTTGATCACCATCAGAAACACCTTTCACTTTCCCTCAGCCAGGGCAACCACCAGAAAGACCCTGATGTTGTGACTCATCCCCCAGAGCATCAGGCATGTGCAGCTTGCAATCCAGGTTGTAGTAGACACGGTCCATCTGGCATAGGGCCACCTTGTGCTGCTGACTCATCAGCAGGGACAACAGCCCCAGTGACTTGTGCAAGAGCCAGTTTGGGATCAGAGCACCAAGTACCTGGTGCAGACAGAGCCAGCTGGGGCAGGAGCCTGCTTCTGCCCTACCACACTGCAGCCAGGCCAGGGCCCACAGGGAAGCTATTGTGGGGGTTCAGCTGAAGTCTTTAAGAAAAATAAAAGTCTTAAATTTTTATGATGCTAATTTTATCTATTTTTATTGGTTTTGCTTTGTATCTAAGAAATCTTTGCCTACTCTATGGTTGCAAACATCTCATTTTGTGATAATAGCTTTTATGTTTAAACCTATTATCACTTTGAGTTAGTTTTTATTTATTGTGAGAGATAAATGGAATTTAATTTCTTTTTCACATGAATATCCAGTTGTTCTAGCATCTTTTAAGGAAAACACTTTCCCCCACTGACTTGCTTTGGCATCTTTGTCAAAAATTAATTTATTGTATAGATATGGGTCTATTTTGGAATTTTTAATGCTTTTTCATTGATGTCTAGATATTTTTGTCAAAGTAACCAGATTTTGATTGTAGTAGCCCCTCTTACTAACAGGGTACCTGTTCCCAGACCCCTAGTGGAAGCCTGAAACATGGATAGTACCAAACCCTATGGATGCAGTTTTTTATACATACATACATATGATAAAGTTCAATTTATAAATTAGGCTCAGTGAGAGATGAACAATAATAATAAAATAGAACAATTATAACAATATACTGCAATAAATGTTATATGAATGGGTTTGGAAAATAAAGGTGTCTTGAACACAAGCACTGTAACATCATGACAGTTGATACGATAACTGTGAAGGCTGCTAAGTGACTCATGGGCAGGTAACCTATATAGTGCAGAGATGCTGGACCAAGGAATGATTTACTTCCTGGGCAGATGGACATGGCAGCAAGACCATGTGAGATTTTGTCACACTACTTAGAACAGCATGCAACTTAAAACTTATAAATCATTTATGTCTAGGATTTTTCATTTAATATTTTTGGGCTGCATTTGACCATAGGTAATTGAAACCATGAAAAGGGGGGAATTACTGTACTATAGCTTTTTAAAATTTATTTTTATTAATGTTCGAGTACAGTTGTCTCCATTTTCCCACCATCACTTCCCCCCATCCCACCCACTCCCACCTCCTACCCTCAATTCACCCCCTTTGGCTTTGTCCATGGGTCCTTTATACATGTTCACTGATGGCCCTTCCCCTTCTTTCCCCCATTATCTCCCTCCCACTCCCTTCTGTTTATTTCAATGTCTCTGGTTATAGTTTGCTTGCTTGTTTGCTTTGTTGATTAGCTTCCACTTATAGGTAAGATCATGTGGTATTTGTCTTTCACTGCCTGGCTTACCTCACTTGTCATAATGCTATCCAGTTCCATCCATGCTGTTGCAAAGGGTAGGAGTTTCTTCTTTCTTTTTGCTGCATAGTATTCCATTGTGTAAATTTACCACAGTTTTTTGATCCACTCATTCACTGATGGGTACTTAGGCTGCTTCCAGCACTTGGCTATTGTAAATTGTGCTGCTATGAACATTGGGATGCATAGGTTCTTTAGTACTATGGCATTATAGTAAGCCTTGAGATACAGATTTTTAAAAATGTTTTTTTCATACTCAATCCTTTTACATGTCTTAATACAGGGTTGGCAAAAGTAGGTTTATAGTTGTTCATATGAAGAAATACATAATAGAAGAATAAATAGTAATATAAGAATAAACTGTTTTACAAACTCAGAACTATAAATCTACTTTTGTCTACCCCTGTATATTTTTAAATTGATTTGTCAATTTCTTCAAAATAATCTGCTACAAATCTGATTGAGACTTTGTTATAACCAATTTGAAAGCAATGTGAGTGAGATGAAGTGCTCACATCCATGGGGTTCATTGATTTTGCCGTGGATCCAACATGAGGAAGCCACAGGACTAAGAGGATAATGAAATGGGTACTGCACATTCTGTTATGACAACAGTGGATGATGACAAAACCTTAAGGCTTGTATGGTGCTATACTGGTTTTAGTATACGCCTGGTAGAAACATATGAAAACATTCATCCCATGTCCAGAAAAAAGTATTTGTCCTGGAAACAAGTTTGGAAGTGAAAGTAGCTTGGATAATTTGTGATTCTTTGGACTTGGTTAAAATTTTAGTTTCCAAGAAAGCTATGTGTTTATGAGGACACAGTTATTACCAGATGGAACTTGAATTTGAGGTTTCCATCTGGCCACATTAAGTACCTTCTATTCCTGAACCAATAGAAAAAGATGATAGATTCTTTTTTTTTTCTTTTCTTTATTTTTTTATTTTAATTGTTATTCAAGTACAGTTTTCTGTCTGCTACTCCCATCCCAGTCCATCCCCCCCCCCAGTGCTCCCCACCTCCCTCCCATTTCCACCCTCCTTAGTTTTTGTCCATGTGTCCTTTATACTTGTTCCTATAATCCCTTCCCCTTTTTCCCTGAAATTCCCTCTCCTCTCCCCTCTGGTTACTGTCATCCCATTTAGATTCTAACTATCAAGGCAAATTATGATTTTTTTCTAAAGAATATGGACAAGGAAAAGTATGCCAAGAATCCAAGGGATTTTTTAAGATCCTATTATTGTTCCCATTTCCAGTGGTAAAGTTAATGCAGACCTATAGCAATCTCATACAGTCAGGGGCACAGTCATATCAGATCTTTATGAATGAAGATTTTGTTCATGCAACAAGTGAACAACTATTAATAGTTAGATTCTTATGAGAGAGAGAGGGTAACATAGAATGAGTAGTGGCAGAAGGAAGGCATCTGTAAGGTGTTTATGGTGGCATTGGATATTTGCAAAAACAATATCTGCAGTATCTAGATATATCTGTTATTGATCAACAATCCGCCAACATCCACACATGCACACACACACAGAGCTTTCCCTTTTACTTCCTTCAGTAGTTTAGACAAGGTGTCATGACACTATACTGGTATTGGAAGGTTTTGACTGACCAAGTAAAGAAATAAGTATCAGCCAAAAATAAACAGAGTTGTTTATAAAATTAATTTTCTATATTTTAAAAAATCTCCATTTGTATAATGAATAGATGCATCCTGTTGTGATTTAGTAATTTAGATATAAACAGAAGTGTGCTTGTGAAAACTAAGTACCTGAAGTGATGAAACAGACTGGACCACATATTTTCTAGTGATGCTCAGTGCCATCTCTGTGATTTTGAGATTTTCAATCAGCCTTATAGATTGCCGTGAATGTTACATTTCTAAGATCCTTTTATTTTTAATTTTTAAATATTTTTATTTTTAAAAATGTTTAAATATTTTATTTATTTATTCTTTAGACAGAGGGAAGGGAGAGAGAAAGAGAGGGAGAGAAAAATCAGTGGTTGCCTCTTGTACACCCCCTACTGGGGACCTGGCCTGCAACCCAGGCATGTGCTCTGACTGGGAATGGAACCAGAGACACTTTGGTTCCCAGACTTGTGTTCAATCCACTGAGCTACACCAGCCAGGGTTCTAAGATTCTTTTAAATAAAATAATTGTTCAACCAGTGAAAATCAGTGGCAAAAATTGGAAAGGCAGAAAAGAAGAAGCCATTATTCTCTGGTGACAATGTGGGCAGAGAGTTGGGCAAAGGCAAATGACAAGCCAGTTTTCTTTTAGAGACACCCAATTTTCTGCTGCAGGAAGCTTGAGTTCATTTGTGACATCCTTTGTGTTCTTTATTTACAGATTTCCTATAGGCTAGAAGTGGCCTCAATGACCTTTGTTCTCAACTATTTCAGGTATTCTGTAAATCCTATCTAGATATCCTTGGGTGAAGGAGTGACAGAAATAGAGCAGGTGTAAGCTTTCAAGGTGCTGGCAATGTTCTATGTTTAAATCTGGGACTGCGACATGAGCATGTTTAAGAAAATTCAATGAGCTGTACAATATATGTTTGTTTTATAGATACACATTATGATATGTGCAATATATATCTATTTTATAGATATACATTACACTTGTATTAAAAATTTGGATAACAATTTCTTCTCAGAAAAATGTAAATACCTTTTATTCTTCTGTTTGATCCCTGACCGATAGACAAACATAAATCAGTAATTGTGAGTTATATTATTGTTGCAAATCTCTTCAATCAGTTTTGCCATGTCAATTTAGTCCTGTTTGCCATCGGTTTTCAATGAAACATGACAAGCTTCACTTTGCTTTCTGTAGAAATAAATATTTGAAGAAGATGTGTATTTCCTCCTTCTTTAGTGCTCTTATGGAAGTATTTGCTATTTCTGACTTTTTCCCCCTTATTCTCACATTAGTGCTCATACAGACACCAAGGTTTTACTCTGTTCAGCATGAGCTGATGATAATGTTGAAGTCTTTATCCTGATTTTCTGGTGAAGATAAATATACTATATATTTCATATCTACACTATATCTACATATCTCATAGTATATCTCATAGACTATGAAGTAGTTTATAACACTACTATTGAAAAGCTCAGGCCTATAGCAATATTCAAGGAGGGTATATAAAATTTATTCAGATACATAAAAAGCAGGCTTTATGCAAGGTCTAGGATGTTTTTCATGATGATTCAAGTGTCTGAGAGAGAAGACATTTCTTCTTTCAACTCTAAGTTCTGCAACTCTATAAAGAGTTGAAGAACCACAACATAAACTTTGTACTGGATAGCTAACATATAAGTAAGAAGTTCTCAATCTTGCTTCTTCATTCTCTGGGGCTTATGAAACAGTTCAGCCAGCCTGGCTTAATCATTGATTGTGCGGCCTGACTGTGAAGAGGAACAGTCCACGAGCTCCTGCTCACTAACTCTTCATTGCTCCTCCTTGGAAATGTGTGCTATGAAGGTGTTTTCTTTCATCATAAGCCTGTTTCATCTGTCATGTATACATCATCCAGCTTGTAAATGTTCTCCATTCTTATTCAGCTCAAAAGGGAAAGTTTCTGCAATAACATGGTCAGCAAAAGTGATCTAGTCTGTAACTTCAAAACTTATAGAGAAAACTTGTTCTTGACATTTTCAGAGGAGACATTACTTATCGTAAAGGTAATACATTTTAAAACAACTGCCTTTTCTTGTGTTTCTTAGTGAAAAACATTGTGTGAATTAATATTTGAGAATCACATTTTTTCTTTACAGTTCTTTTGTATTTATTTTTATTTTTTATTGTAGGTCAAGTACAGTTGTCTTCATCCCACCTCCCCCCACCTCCCCTTACCATTCCCTCAAGCCCCTACAGTTCTTTTTTTCAAAAAGTTAATTGTCTTTTCCATTTTAACTAAACCCTTTGTTCTTCCTGTCTGGAGCCATTGTTGAAACATTCCTATCTCTCACTTTGTCCCATTTTTCCGAGAGAAGAGAGTCAGTGATTACAGTCAGTGATTAAAGCCGGACTACTGGCTTTACTCCACATTAGTTGAGTGATCTTGAGCAGTTTGCTCAACCACACTGCTTATTTTCCTCATCTGTAAAATGAATGTGGTGATGGATGGGACTTACCTCATGAGGTTGAAGAAGGGTTAAATGAGTTAAGATTTTCAAGTGTTAGAAAGTATATGCCATATAGCACAAATTATGTAAATTAAACTTTGTTGATATAAATAAAGAAATACCCATATACATAAAAACATATATGCATACCTACAAAAATACATAACAGATTAAGTAAACAATCCATTGATGGACTATATGCTTCATGTAATTGGCCTACACATCCATTTTGGTCAGCATTAAATCTTGTATTTTAACAGTATCTGTCATGGAATCAATGTTCAAGAAAAATAAAAAATATTGAGTATATTTAAAGCTACAAATTTAATATTATAATCTTAGATTCTCCAAATTTTCTTTTTTCCTGATTGAGAGCAATCACTGCTTTAGGCCTTGTTGCCTTCTCTTTATTTATACTGTAGCACTGCTAGCCAATTTCTTGTAGGGACTATTTCTCATGGGGAGGCAAAGACTTATTACTTCAAAAGAGTTCACTGGATATGCAACAACCAGTGGAAAACAGCAAAGTCCTGTTGAAATGGATATCCTATGAGGTCTGCTGGTATCAGTTACCAGCTGAGGCCTTCATCTGTTCCCTGGCCTTGGTGTAGGCAATTCAAATGCACGCTTCAAGCAAATGACCTGTTCACACATGTCACCCTCAGAATCAGGAGACAGTTGTTATAAACACAGAATTTAAATCCATTTAAGAGTCTACTTTGATTCTAGATTTTTAAGCTAGTTCTGACTTTTAATTTTTCTAAAAGGAGTACATGCACATGAAGATATTAATGTAGTGTTTCAGACAAAATAGAAAGCAAATGAAGGAAGATTAGAAAACTGGGAATTCTTTCAAAATATTTTTGTAAATTATATTTTAATGTCATGTGTATATTACATATACCATGTATTATGTATGTATATATCAGTGAATAGAAGCATATAAGGAAACAGGAAAAATGAACTTTGCATGAGATGATAGTAAAGATGCTAAAGAAAGTTATAAATGCTTGTCTGGGTAAGCCTCTAAGAAAAAGAAATAATTTAATAAAATAGATTTAGAATATGATATCATATACAATCAAGGAAATATTTAATGTAGGTGGGATTATTGTCATTGAATCTGTATTTATACCTTCTCTTACTGTGCCTGCTGTCTGGACAAGTGAGTCACTTTAATCCTCTATAATAGATAGTCCTCAGTATTCATTTAAATTAAAATGTAACATTCCCTTCCTTGAAGTCATTTCAAAAGGAAGACGCACTCAGTGATTTTTAAGCAAGATAGATTCTTCTTCTGGTTTTGTGGCTGGTTAACTCAAATCTGTATTATATGGCCTATCCCAGGCATCATCTGTGTCATTGATTTTCAAGATAAAAGCTCTCTTTGGGGAGGGAGAATCAATTCAGATTGTGTTAAGAATGCATAGCCTACCTTGAAAACCCCACTTTTTTGCTGTATTTAGTTATTGCTAATTTTTGTTATGAATGCTGGGTAAAATGTAGTTCTTCACATTTTGTTCTTCTTATTAGTGTTAGTGTTCTGTGTAGAAGTCCCATTAGGCTATTCGGATATTCTGATTGAATCACCAAAGGAGACTGATTTAAATGTGATGGAATAGTCATCTCTTCAGATGACTGCCATACTTTTTAGAGGTGGGAAACCTGGGTAGGATGCTTATTTATCTTTAAAAACTTCATATCACACACACACACACACACACACACATTTCTAAAACACTTTCTTTAACTTCTGTGTGCAGGCATACATAAAAGGACATAAAGGGTACTTGGGTAGAAAAAAAAACCTAGATCATCAATATGGCACCGTTTACTTGAAATATAGACTGGTAACAAACGTCAGTATTGAGTAGGAATCTCTGGCTTTGGATATCAGTTGGACAAAGGTAAAGGCAGTTGTGAGAAATTCAATAGGCCATAGGCTTGAAAGGGTGAGCTTTATGACAGCCTTGTCTCAAATATGTTTGAGAGTACAAAGTAGGAAGCTAAGAATGGATGTCCTTTGGAATTGGGTTCAAGCCAAAAAGCAAGGTTGGAAACAGGAAATTAACATGCACATGGTGTTTGAGGATGAAATTCACTCTTTTTAGATGATGACCAGACAGAATTGTAAAATACAGAGGTTGGTAAATAAATAGCACTAAAATGATCTCTTTAGGAGCTAGTGAAACATATCTGTCTATTTCATTTAATTTACTCATTATTAATTTACTCATTATTTACTAATTCTGGTAATATGCACCAAACCTTTCTATGCACAGATCCTGAAAATACAAAGAGGAATAAAAACACATATGAAATTACAGAAATAAACCATTAGAAATATAAAAATAAGTATTTACCAATTATTGTATATAACAGGAAAGAAAAAAGCTGTGATCCAAGATACTACACCAGGGGGTGGGAATTTATATGAAGGTATCGGGGAGAGTTTCTTTGAGGAAGTGTCATTGAAACTGAGATCTGAAGATGGAATTATCTTGTCAGTGAGTGGGGAGGAGGGCCTCCTGGGTAGAGAGAATAACGGGTTCAAAAACCCCCAATTCAGCAAAAGGCTTACAAGGTTGCAAGAAACAGGAAATGCAGCAAGGCTTCAGCTTTGTGAAGAAGAGAGGGTAATACCAGGTGAGGACAGGGAGGTAGGTGAGTCCTGAAGGGCTTTGCAGATAGTAGTAAAATGTTACATTTATCCTCTGTGCAGGTAAAAAAACATTTGAAGTTTTGAGAGAAAAAGGACGTCTGTTTCATTGCTGTCCTGATTTCTGCGAGGAAAGATATTGAAAGGTCAAAAGTGGAATTCAGTAGAGTTTGTTTAAACTAGCGGTAAGGATGATGGCAGTGCCAATGGAAGATGTTGGCAAGTAGACAGACTCCGTGGTCTCAGTATGCTAAAAGCACAGGGAAGCCCTCACACCTATGGAACCAGGAATGAACAACATGGGTCTGTGTGGCAGGCTGGACAGCAACAGCTTTGGTGACTGGTAAGAAGACATGTGTAATTAATTTTAAATCCTGCTGAGATCTAAGGAATAATGGAAATTATTGATAACATCTACATGTGCCAAAAGAACTTCTAGGCTCTATCTGTGTATTAAATGCATGCATTCTAACTATTGTAAAGAGTTGAAGTCGTACAGGTAGTCATCTAGTTAAGTCCTTGAATCACTGGTAGATTTAGAATTCTCTCAGCTATTCTGGGAACCTATCCACATTTACGAAGTTGTTTCTTTGAGGGAAATAAATCACTGTACATTGGAAAAAACAGGGCCCATGTAAAGTAGAAAGGTTTCAAGGAGAATTCACTTTGTAGTTCAATAAATAGAAGGTCCAAATGGAGCTGTTCTATCAAAGATAAGAAAGAATGACTTAAAAGTTCTATAAAAACACTTTCAGTTTAAAAAAAATAAAGATAATATATAAGATATATTCTTGATTTTGAAACAAAATATAACCAGAGACACTGAAATAAAAAACAAACTAACAGTAACCAGAGGGGCGGGGTGAGGGAAATAATGGGGGAAAGAAAGGGAAGGGTTGTCAAGGAACATGTATAAAGGACCCCTGGGCAGGGCCAAAGTGGGGTAGGATTGAGGGTGGGAGGTGGAGGTGGATGGGGTGGGGGAGAGTAGTCAGGAGCAAATGGAGACAACTGCACTTCAACAACAGTTTAAAAAATTATATTTCTAAAAGAAAAGAAAAGAAACCAGAAATTCTTGGAAAACTAGAACAAGATAGAAAAACTCTAAAGTATCTTTATTTTGTTTTAATCTCTTGTGTCTAACTTTGAATATTTTGAAGTTGAAATATTAGTATTGTCAAACTTGATATTCTTAGAGCCATTGTAATGGAAATATTAACAGATTAAAATTTAAAACAACAGTTTGGTATGGTCAGACCTGCAATAAAAATTTAATTCATCATTCCTGACAGATGGTACAGAATGTATACGGTCAGTAGCATAAAGAAAAACACATCTCTTGAAAAGCAATGGGGAGAAGAGGTGAAGGATATTTTAAAGTTGAAGTCAAACAGGAATGAGAAAAGAGGCTTGAGGAAGGGGCAGGCAGGGACAGCAAAACAAGAAAGGCACCCAGTTGCAGCCTGAGCAGAGAGTCTGGGAGGGGTAAGGTCATGGGGGGCGAGAGGCACAGAGGAGAGCATCAGGTAACTCTTGGAATTACCTAGGCTCCAAGGAAACTTGAACTCCAGTGGGAGAGCAGGTATATTTAAGGTAGTCCAGGGACCTTTAACAAAATGAGAGGAATTAGATTTCAGAAAATATTTTGTGATGTTGTAATGAGATCTCTGTGTTGGTGGATTCATGCCCTAAGGAATACAATGCAAGTCCTGTCATTTGAAACGTGTTGAATTAGAGAGGGAAATCTACTCGAATGCTGTGTGAGGACTCTCTCTGATAACATCACATCATTTATAGTATGGTTAAAATTTTACAAATTCTGTTTCGTTTTGTTATCCAGTAGCCCACAAAGCAGAGAAACCTGCAGTCAGTCAGTTAGAGGTATTATTATATGTGTTTATATGGCACTGTTTTTTTTACTGTTTTTTGTTTGTTTTAAGATCTCACAACTCTACATTTCCTTTATCTAAACCTAGTCAGCTGTGAACTCAGAATCCCTCAGATAACTGGACCATCCAATTAGGGCAGCTATATAGCCTGCATAAAGCATTTGGGTAATTGGCCCTTCATTGGACCATGTAAGGGAATGGAGTAGAAATAGGAAATAGACACCCTTAGTTGCTTCTCATAGTTGGGTTGTCATTTGTGCAGCTCTCTGTGGGGCAGGCTGTTACTCTGTGTCAGCTGTCACACTAGATCAGGGAATGTTTGTCACTCACCATAGTGAAACATTTCCTCTTCTTAGGGATGCATAGTTGTGCAATTTTGCGTTAACAAAAAGGAACAGCGTTTGCAAATAGCCTAATATTTTTCAATGCGGGGACAGAGTCACAACAAAGCACCTAAGCAACACTCAATTTTTCTTAGCAAATGGAAGCTACCTTGTTTTATTTTGATAAATGGTGTTAATGGAGCTTGGGGACTTTTACAGGTGTGTAATTCTTCATTTCGCTCTACTTTTTTCTGTTATTTTCTGTTAAGGCACCTACATGCTCTTAAACACAATCTGTTAGACAGCCAACTTTCCCCCAGCATGTTTTTGGCACAATATATTTAGAAAATGAATAAACAAATACAAATTTACTCAATTTTCTTTTGTCCCATAGTGTTTCTCACCCTCAATTTTTCTGCTGCAGATAAGTCAGGGAGGCAGGAGCCACTGTCCTTTCCCCCAATTACCCAAACTAGTAAGTGAGGATGAGTTCTTGTTATACAGTATTAGAGCCCACTTTTGGGGGGCAAATTATCTTTACTGGCTTACTGGAAGAAAAGGAGGATTTGAAAAATAAATCATAGGTAAACACAGCCTGTCCGTGCAGTTTAGTCATGGGTGATGTTACTTTCTGGCACTTGCAGTTTACTAGTTGAGACAGAAGCATTTCATGAGATCCTACTAGTAAATCAGTCTGTGGAGGTAGAATACATAGTATCTGTGAATATTGTCAACATAGTCTTGACCTTGAAAGTTAGTTGCTTTATGGGCACTCACAGCTTTCCCAAAATCCTTTCCTCTTCCTTTTCAAGAGATGGAGAACTTATATCACAAAAGGCTAGCTTAAACAAGCACTCTATACTTAGGGATTGTTCTGAAAAATAACCAAGAATATGGGCTGGGAGTAAAACAGGGGCCCCATCTCTTTTTTTCATTTTATGTCATCAACCCTGAGAATATTAAGGACTATTAAGCCTATTAAGGTGTGCCTATTAAGGACTCCTGGTGGCTAAGTGGGCTCAAATTTATAAACAGATTCTAGTCATCATTTCTAAACAGATGCCTCTCATAGTCCACATGCTTCAGGGAAACACTGAGCTGCAAGCCTCCTGCAGTCTGAGCTGATCCTCATAGAAGGAGTTTCTGGAATTGTATTTCAAACAATAGGAATCATATTTCAACCCATTTTATTAGAGCTGCACAGCCATATCCTCATTTGCATCTTCACTGACCAATCAGAAAAGTTCCCTTCCAACCCATCAAGATAGTGATTTTTGGACAAATCAAATTACAAAAATCTGGAGCCCTCATTTGCATAAGCATGCACCAATCAGTAATCAGGGGTGGGAACCTTCTTAAATATAAGGTGGTTTTACCTCGTTCTAGGTGGAACACACTTTCTCTTTTCACTGAAGACTGTATTTTCTGTTTCCCTGGCTGGAGCTGAAACACCAAAGATGTCCTGGTACACCAAAGCAGAGAAGATCCGTCTGGGCAGACCAACTAGAACAGAGCTGTCTAGACAGAGAGGGGCCAAGCCGCCTTGCCCAAGCCCACCTCACAGCTGTGCTGGTGCGTAGTTTCATAACTGAGCTGTAACACTGTTGAGCTGCTCCACTGCTGTGCTGTTGCACGGTGTGCGGTACCATAGTTGAGCTTTTTGCACTCAATAGTGTCTCCCCCTTTTCTGCACCACAAACTGGAGATTTTTGTTGGCATTGAAATGGCACCAACAACTATCATTTGATAATCTCTTGGTCAGATCAAGTATATTTACCACAAATATTGACAATTATGGCCACGCATAAGGGCCACAACTGATTTCTTAATTATGCATCTTTGTGCTGCTTACACAGAACTATGGAAATATTGCCTACTAATGTTTAAAATTCAAATAGTTAAAATATGCCAAAAGAGTGAAATCACCTATATTTTCTTTCTTGTGCTCTCTTTCCCCAAATGAAATTATTTGGAATATCTTTTCAGAAATATTTTAGGGCATACATAAACATTCTATTAGAAATAATACCATTGTGGCCAAATTTTAAGCTATAGTTAGAGTAATAATGTACTCAGACTTTTCTTGACCTTCTAATAGACTTATGATTCTGTCAGACTTTCTCATTCAAAACAGAAATGACTGTCAATCAACATGCAGCCCATGATGGCAGCTGAACACTGCTGGCTCCTACTTTTCTGGCTTAGATTATATGCCATCTCAGTGGGGAGACTGAAAAAGCGTGGTGATAGAATGTTGCCTCCATTATATTTTCTAAATAAATCAGGGCTTATTCGGTTTATGTGTACAAAGTTAGAGGCGGTTTGAAATATGAAGTTTCTTGTTGGATCCTGTAGCATTTCGGTACATCACAGAGTGAGCAGGAACTGCAGCAATCATCTAATACACCCTTCTACGGATGCCAAGGCGCAGAACAGTGAGAGGCTTGTCTGAAGCTATTGGTGGCAGGTCTAGATCAGAACGCTTACTTCCACTTTATATTCAGTCATGTATTATTTTCTGGGATGAATCGATAGTTTCAAACCTAGGATTCCAAATTATAGTTTGCCTGTATTACTTTTTAAAATCTGCTTCTCACCTTATTTCCATCCTAAAGAAAAACTCTGTAAGTTTACTCTGCTTCCACAGCAGGTCTCATGACTACGTGAAATATCAATTTCCTTCCACAGTAGACCTTTGTATACTGATGGTAAAGCTTCTCTACAAATCCTATGAATTTGTATTTCTTCTACACTAATTCCCTTGTTGCCATACTGATACTGGCTCAGTCCAATCCCACATTTGTCACTTAGTTGTATTATGCCCAAAACTCCCCATTTCGCCATGGTCAAAATGGCACATCAGTTTAGCCTGCAGATTCTATAAAGTTCATTTCTTCACATATTAAAAGGATTTAACTTGCTTCAAAGGCTTTATTATCAAATATTCCCAAAGCCCCCAAACTATGTTTTTATAGAATATGTAATCGTACCTGATATCAGTTGACTTAAGGTCTTCACGAGTTTCTGGCTCCAGATGCTGGCTGAGGTGGGTTTCTTTATAAAGCAGTCATCAGGGCTTACCTGTTGATGCTTGGGGCCCGTCCATGCAGAGGTCGGTCACAAGAAAGGAAAGTTTTCAAGACCTCAAGAAAAATTCCAGAATGTGCTGAAAGGGATTAAGATTATTAAAGCTTTCCTCTCCGATGGTGGGACATGGCTGACATTATTGGGCTGAAGTAATTTTGAATAGTGACTACAAAGAATGAACTTGGTAAACTATTATTCTATCAGGTACTAGTTTGGCATTTCGTTTCTCAGAATGTTAAAAGATTGACTCTAAAGAGCCTAGGAAGTAAGGCATCTATATTTTGTTATGGTCAGTCAGACACTTTTCCTTCCAGGCTGGGCTATATTTTTATACTATGTGCTAACAAATGACCCAGGCCTGAAAAGTAATGAAGAATGAGAGGCCGCAAATCCCTGTTTATCTTATTCTGGCTTTTAAGTGTGAATGTTTTATCCACATATCACAACTGACATGCTTGAGGCAACTGTAGACAACGCACTGTTTACAGGCAATTATCCTAAATTGAGATTAACTTGACGCTGGTTGTTCTTGTTCTTGTTCCTCGTGATTTTAATTGTTCCACTTTGTATCCTGATTCTCTGTAACTTCTTGTGATGCCTTAAATTTTGGCAGTTAGCTTGAATTCATTTTTTGATTAATAAAAAGTGTACTTACTATTCAGCTCTCCTTTTTCATATACTTCTGATTTTAAAAATCAGAAAAACTCACGTGGGAAATTCCCCTTCTCATCCCTAATGTCAAGTAACACAATTGGTTGGGTTAGTCCCTCCTTGAGAAGGGGGTTGGCCAGTCTCAGCTTTCCTCAGAAACTCTTCTGTCTCTGCTCTGTTGGCTGCACCCACACCAGTCATCCTCAACACATTCAAGTTGCTCATAATCACGCCTACAATGACCTGGAGGTTCACAAACCTTAACCGTTTATTAGATATCCTTTGGGTTACTTTTTTTCCTAGTTTGTTATACATTCAAGTAGTACCTACAATACGGGGACTTAAAATGTTTGTAGGTGTGATTTACACAAAGATTATAATCCTTTATGAATGAAGTTTATGAACCCACATTTATTCTGTTTCCTGTAAAGTGTATTTATTTTAACATAAAGCAGTACCAATGAAAAAGGTTAACCTTGACACATGGGGATTCACGAAAGTATAAAAAAGTCCAGAGATGGTGGCGAAGTGCTCAGAGAAGTGAGGTCAGGTGAAAGCAGACTCCCCGGGGGACCACGAGGCCATGAAATGAGCACGGCCGAGGAGGAGGAAACACAGGGCAGGACAAGGAACCCGCGGGAGAGGCAGCACCCACCCCGTCACTGCCCTTTCCAGGAGCTTAATTTCTTCATAGCAACAACAACAAAAAAAAAAAGATATGACAGGTCCAGGAAAATGTTCATTTATTCACATTATCCTTGTCTTTTCTTTTCTGCCCTCCTTTTCTTCTTCAAAGAGATGACAGGTTTGTTTTCACTGTAATTTTCTCCAAAATCTGTTTGGAATAAGCATGAAATCTAAGCATGTAAAACTGGGAAGGTGTAGAAATTTATACTTCATGATTGGGAAAGAAACTAGGAAACAAAAGGTCAGTGGGAAAAAAAACCCCAGCTTATTCATCCATTCAACACCCATTTTAGTGCCCTGAGTATCCCAAAGTAAATGATATATTGTTATTGCCTTGAGGACTATGTAGTCTAAAAGGAAGGCTCAGATAATCAATGTCCACAGTAGACAGACAGACAGATTACAGTGATGGCAATGAGGAGATTTGCAATTTCCTTAGGTGGATCAAGGAAAGAAAGTCTCATTAGAGGTCTCGTGGTAGACATTACATGAGAATGCACAGTGGGCTTAAAATTATTAATTCATTCCATTACTCAATTTTTAGTGTACTAATGAGGTCCTTTTTCACTTGGTCCCTGAAAAATATTTCAGTCTTTCCTCATCTCACACCTTACTCTGATTCCACTTTCCAGAAATCCAAAATACTCGAGATTTTATGGATTGTCCATGACTTAATTCCTTTTGCAGGTGTTTCTGCACAAAAAAATTATTATGGTTCACTTTCTTATTAAAAATGATAATAATAATGACAGGAGGAAACTCTTGGAGGTAATGGATGTTTATAGCATAGAGTGTCTTGAAGGTTTCATGGAGGTGTACTAATCTCCAAGTTGATCAAATTGTATACATTAAATACAGACAGCCTTTTGTATGTCAATTATGCCATGGTAAAGTGGCTTAAAAAAAGCAAGGAGAGAGGAATTCTTATGAGATATGATTATGGTGCATGGTTTCTGCAGAGAGGTACTTTGGTAGGTATCCGCCAGCTCCGCGGGATGGCGGACGTTCTTCATTACAACTATCAGCCACTCTCGCCACCCTCCTGACACTTGTCAGCAGCATGCCTGTATGTTTTTTTATTGAGACTATGCCCAAACTGGAAAAATACATCAAAATTTGGTCTCAGTCAGTCACTATTCCTTGTTAGCCAGTAGTCTAAATTGGCTACATGATCCAGTTCTACTTCACATGATGTGAAGGGAACTCTACTTGGATTTATGCAAAAAAAAAAAAAAAACAAACACCTTTTCTCTTTAGTAGTACAGGAAGAAGTTCCTTTTTGTCCGAGTGTCTTCTGCCTTGTAATATGAGGTATTCTAGCAACTATTCTGTAACCCTGAGAAACAATATTTTCAAAACACTGAGTTGGGCAGACCAGAACAAATAATAAAGTTGAAGACAGCATTGAGCTACTACATCAATTCTGCAATCACTGACTTCCAAATTTTTTATTACATCAGATAACCCAGTACCTTTATTTTTGCAGTCACTGTGAGCCAAGTATCAGGGGAGATACCCCCAAAATGCAACATATTTATAAAAACTGTGTGTTTATTCTTACACATTTAGACTTCAGTCATCTTCAAGGTACTCTCCATTTGATGCAATACACCTATCAAGACATTTTTTGCACTGCTCAAAACAGTTTTTGAACTCATCATTTTCTATTTCTTTTAGTGCTTCTGCTGTTTTTTGTTTCACCTCTTCCACATCAGCAAAACCTTTCCCTTTGATGACTTTTTTCATTCAGTTGCTCAGGTGAGATGGGGTCAATTAGGAGGGTGAGGCAGGGCAGTCATGTCATTTTTAGTCCAAAACTGCTGAATGCTCAGTGTGGTGTGGGCAGGTGCACTCATAAATCAACCGTTATGAAATGGGCACACTCATTGAAAGAGTATTCAGAAAAGTTCACTGAGGCTGACCACAGCCTCTCACAACAACACCAGCTGGTACACTGAAACAGAAAGGTTCCAGAAACACTCACTTAGAGGAAAACCTGTACAAGAGGCCCACCCTCAGGAAGATAATTCTGTTTTGGGGGAGTCTCTCCTTGTATTCTATTACTTTTAGTCAAAGTATTGCTAACTAATACATGGCAGAGGAAAAAAGCTCTTTGAAGTGTCTTCATAGCTACTCAGCTACCTACGCAACAGATGGTTCAAGTAGGTGTTTCAGGAAGCAAAGCTAGCACTAAGAGGGATGCAAACTAGAAGATTTACATGAGGACTCTGTGAAACCAATCAAGACACTCCCCTCCCAATATTTTTGCTTTGGTACAGGGATATTTAAAGGGGAGATTTGGAGTCTGCCCCATAACCTGTGCATAATAAAAAACACCCAGTTTATTGGCTGTTACTGTGATGTGTTTTCTCTTATAATTGTTGAAACCTAGAGAAACAAAGGTTATAAACTGAGTAGATAAAAATTGTAATGGATGTTAATGAAATAAAACTAAAACAAGCAAATGCTAAAGGACCTAGTAAAATGCCTGCCATATAGTAATAACTACTTCTTAAATGTCTGTTGAATCTAATGAAAGCATAATTTGTGTCT
>PVKM010003543.1:0-57021 GCA_004027735.1 Carollia perspicillata | reverse complement strand
AATAGAGAGAGAAACAGCACATACTCCCAACCGTAGAAACAACACTAGGACATACAGGGTGGGGCAAAAGTAGGTTTACAGTTGTTCATGTGGGAAATAATACAAAATGAACAAGTAATGATTCAAGAATAAACTCTGTGTTTTGTATACTCACAACTGTAACCCTACTTTTCCCCACCCTGTGCACCCTATTTTAGCAGTGGTGAAATTACAGATGATTAAAATAGTTTACCCTTTGCTTCCCGATTTTTTCCCTTATTGGGAAAAACTCAGTACATGGAGCATGTATTAGGTGCTTTATGTTTTGTGATATGCCTTATGTTTTCCTGTCTGTTTTATGGTGTAAATATGAAATAGTAAACTCTATAACTAGGAAGAAACTATCCCTGCTATAAAGAACTCAAAATCTTTACACACTCACACACAATTTATGCCATTGTTTTGTGATACCCAGAACATATATTCTAATAAAAACAGATGTGCTAACAATCTTCTGGCAAGCAACGCATTCAAAGATTGGGGACTGCCTGGAGCTGATTACATTGCCAGTGTGTCAGAACTAGGGTTTTAAGTTCAAAATGCTTGCTAACAGAAATCATTACAATACACAGGCTAGGTTGGAGGGAAATACTGCCCTAAAATTTGGATACGTTTAAAAGAAAATGTTTCAATGTGTTTATATTCAAACTCAGCCTCAAAGAGGTAACCTTTCAACTTAAGAGTCATTTTGGACAACTGTTCTTGAAATTGTCTTGTATATAAAACCCAATTGGTCATGACTATTGAAAAATACGTTACTTTTTTCTTGTAGCCAGAATATGTAGCAAATGAGAGCTCTCTGAGTGATTTGGCAAAAAATTAATCTTCAGACTGTTTTAATATGGGAACTGGACTGTTTTGCTTTTTTTCTTTTCTTTGATTCTTGAGACTGCAAATATTTCCTTCAAGGAGGGTTTGAAGATTAAGCCCTCCTTGCCTCTATAAAAGGAGTATTTGGTGTTTATTTGGTGGAGAGTCAAGGAAATTGGGGTGTGTAGGAAAAAGTTAAGTGACTTGCAAATGTAGTAGGTAGATAGGAGCTCTTCCTGAATCAGAACCACGAAAAGACAGAGGTCAGTGGGCCTAGGGGAGGAGAGAAAAGGGCCCTTCCCCCTGGCAGTGTTCCAGGGAAGTGGCAAGTGTCTAGAAGGAATGGCTAGGGACGCAGGCCCATAGGTCTGAATTTTTCCTCAGCTATAGTTTTGACGGGACCAAGCAGAAGGGGCCAGTAGTCTTGGGGGCAGCCAGAGTGGTCATGTGATAAATAAACACCCGCTACACTTCCCCTTGCCTTTAAGCCTTGGCCCTGCATAAGACCCAAGACCCAGAGATAGCTCTGACTTGGAAAGAAGCCCCAAGAATGACTGAAGTTACATTCCCAATATGTCCTGGCAGAATGGGGAGATGGAGCTGTAACTAGAGAACATTATGGATAATATGATATTTCTCGTACATCTGAGTTTGAGGACTGAGAGTCAAAAATCCAGTACAATATTGAATAAAGGAATGATCCAGTGACTTCCAACTTGGGATGTGCATGTATTTGATGATGATCTAATAAAACACAAATGTGGTGTACCTGCTCCGATCCCAGTTTGGATGGAGGCACCCATTCCCTCAGCTCCCGGAATGGTTGGCGGCCAAGGTTCACAGATGTGATTCTTTCTGGAAAATGCCCTCCGCCTAAGGAAGCAGCCTTGCCCCCTTCCCAGAGGTAGCTTGACTGATGATGTAAAGAGACAAAGACCCAGCCCGTTCCCTCAGTGCATGACAACCCTGAAGAGCCATCCCAACGGCAGAGCTCCCGGTGGGATCCGCTGAGGCCTCTGTTGCAGTTCTGCTTCTCCCTCTGCCCAACCCTACAACCCTCACTTCCTTGCAAATGTTGTTCTCAAGTTCAATCCCAAGTGAACTTCCTGTATACAAATCTGTCTCAGAGTCTACGGGTATCTCCAGGCTCTGTGACAACCGGCTACCTTCAACCTTTCCCATGAAACAAATACAATCGTTTTAACTCTGCCCAAAGATACACACCTCTTTACATCACCCCAACTTGGTGGTTTTTGTATGCATTTAATAGAAATGGACTTGGGCATGACTTTTTCTTCCATGAGAGGAATTTTTCAGTCATCTTAAGACTCAAGGATTGGGGTAAAAGTAAAACTTGGGGGGGTCACTCCAGAACTTCCATCTCTTATTGCACACAAGCCAGGTTTGCATTTCTAACGGATGTTCATTGCCATTGATAAAACAAATGCCAAACGCCAAGGAAATGGAACATTCAAATGAACTAGTAAAATGCTGATTTATAATATTTCAACACCTCCCTATAGATCAAAAGAGATTACATTTTCATCAGCTGTTCTTCGATGCCCATGGAACGCTCTTGTATCACTCTGGGCTGATGCTGAACCCTCAAGGGGGAAAACAGGAAAATGGAAGAAGGGAAGTAGTAGGTAATTATTTATTTGTGATTCTGCGTAGCTGGATGCTAATTCTGTTCTTCTTTTCCCCCATTGCCTGTTTACTTAGAGAGATGTGTCCTTCGGCTTAGCAGGTGGTAGTAGGGGGTCTATTTTACCTGCAGACCTGTCATTGGATCATCTCTGCATCACTGTTAACCAATATTCACCCACAGAAGAGACGCAAGGATGCAGATTAAGAGAAAAAAAAAAGGCCAACATAGTAAATTTCTTGTACTTAATATTTTTCAAAGGAATGTAGGTGTCACATTAAAAATTTGAATAGTGCATCTATTTAGCCCTCAACTGTTAAGACTGGTAAAAAAAATACTAGTAATCACCTAAGTTTTTAAAGTTACATATTGAACCTCTAAAATATTAAACGTAGAGATCAGATCTAGAATCAATAGAGATGGATCTTAGGAGAGGCAGAAAGAGTTTAGAACCTTTTTTCCCCTTTAAGCTAAAAGACATGAAAACAACTGGGAAACATAATGATTTTTTTCTCCTACAAAAAGCAAGGTTTCAGTGCTATCTGTTTTGTCTGGCCACATGTAGATTAAGATATAATTAAGATGGCACAGAGACCCTGGAGAACAACTGTGCATGCGATTGTAAGAAAAGAAGACCAGATTTTAGACTGGGGCAACTATTTCCCAGTCTGGTTTGGATTAGAACAAGATTTATAATTTTATATTATTTGCTCAGGCAAAAACAGCAAATTAGCCATTGTTAGTCACGTTATTGATGGCACCAACTGGATATAATTTCCTTCTTCCACCCAAAGTATCTGTGTAACTACCAAGGGCTTAAAAGTGACGGGGAAGTCTGGGTTGCCCAGGTGCTACTGGTCGGCCTCCCTGGGATACTGGACCAAAGGCGTGCAAGGTATCGATTTGACAACAGCCTTAACTCCAAGTGCTCCATGAATATAGGAATGGGGTGTGGGGAATGCGTAAACACATTCAGTTTGGGGACCCTTAGGGTCTGAATTGTGTCCCCCCTCAATGTGACTATATTTGGAGATATGATATTTAAGGAAATAATCAAGGTTAAACGAGGTCATAGGGCCCCGTTGAATAGGACCAATGTCCTTGTAAGTGGAGGAAGAGACACATAGAGAAAAGGTCATATAAAGACACAGGGAAAGGTGGCTGTCTCCGAGTCAAGGAGAGAGTCTCACCGGAAACCAATCCGGATTTTTAAGCCACTCAATCTTTGTTATTTGGTTGTACAGCCCAAGGCAAATATGGGGACATTGGTTATAAGTTCCGGAAGTCTTTCAACTCACTACTAGAATGGCTTCGATGAATATATTTGGGGATAATGGCATCCTCTCCTACGCCTTCTATTTGCTGCCATTTCCAATGTTCATTCCCTCATTACATTTCTGCTCATTACTCTTGGATGTAGTCACTGTGTGTTGCCTAGGTTATGTGAACACCAATATTAAGGAAAATAATACTTTTCCAACCTAGTTTCACTTTCCAAAGTGAAGTGACATTTTTCATTTAAGAAAACTTGGAAAATAAAAAAAAATGTAGAAGGAAGAAAAACATTACCTATGGTAGCAATTTCTAAATGGAATTACATCTAGATAATCATCTTTGAAATATTTGGGACATGATTAATGCCATGCCTATTTAAATTCTATTCTACTCTTCTCATTTTTGTCTTACAGTATAGAAAAATTCATATTATCACAAAACACCTGCAGACCTCAGTTGTAGTGACTGTACTTTATTGTACATAATTTACATAATCAATGCCCCTTTTGCCATTTTTCGATCTCCTGAGCAACTCTCTGGTGAATTTCTTCATTCACAAAGCTCTTTCTGTATTTAGAATTATTCCTTAGCACTTGGGGGGGGTTGGACTGGGATGGGAGTAAAAGACAGAAAACTGTACTTGAATAATAATAAAAAAAAAGAATTATTCCTTAGGATGCATCCCCAGAACTGGATTTACTAAGACACAGGCTGTGAACTTTTTAAAGACATTTGTTATGCATTGCCAAATGGCTCGCCAGGAGTTGTAAAATTTGGGTACCCACTACCAAAGTATTTCTCTGAAATGAAGTGATGCTTTCATTTGTTTTTCTTCTACCACTTAACTATGATATTTTTCCCTTTTCATTTTTCTCTGCATTGACCTCCTATATTATCTAATTATCCCACCACTAGGGCGCTCCTTTGGGCAAAGGCATAGCATTCGTAAATGTCCTCTTCAAAAAAGCAAGAATATATGTATCAAGAACATTGCCTAGGAATCCCCATCATGCATTGTCACAGACTAACCCATTTGTCTTCTGAGCGGATGGAGTACACATGCCCCAGGTGTTGACTAGGAGGCAGGGGAGAGGGTAGGAGAGGAAGAAGGGCCTGGAATCCTGAGATGTCATCTGAAGAGGGGGCAGTGGGCCCTGGGTAAGTGGGAGAGTGAACAACAGGTTCTAAAATACCAAGTTCGAAAAGGCATCAAAAGATCCAGTGTAAACTTTATGACAGTCTTGATCAAGGACAGATCTGACCCTAAGAAGCACCAGGAGGCAGTGCAGTGAAAGAAACTGGGTTGGAGTGAGGTCACTTAAATCAGAGTTCCCACGCCATTGCCTGCTAATTGGGGACCCTGGAGCAGGTCACTTCTCCTGTCCCCTCAGTCTCCTCATTGATAAAGAGGGATAATAGAACACACCTAGCCCACCTTAGAAGGCTCCTGGGAATCAAGTTAAACCTTGTTAAGTAATATTCAGGAATTCACTGGGTACCCATGTCTGGGGCATCTGTGACTATTGAAATCATAAGGAAGTGACAGTAGAAAGCGTCCTTTACAAACCTTGCAGAGTGGTGAAGGAACGTAAGACCCACTTACCCCATCCTTAGCTCAGTCTTAAACAGCAGACAGTCATTATCACAGAAAACAGAGGCTGTAAGTTAAACAGCAAACACTGCTGTTTTTTGTTGCTAAGAACCAAACCAAAAATTCTTCCATTAGCCAATAATCCAGCTCCATTGTGTGAGAATATTTTTAATTAGGACAAAGTCCCACTGTGCCTGAATATTTCCTGTTTTTTTAATCTAAAATTCATATATTCAAGTGAACTACTAAAGCAACAAAAATCTCCTGATAAATTAACAATAATCAAGTTAATCAGATAGTGTGATCCCTGGTTGTATGTGTCTGTGCTCGAGCTTCCCCACAGTTATGAGACTTATGCATATACAATTTAGAAAATATGAAAAAGTATAAAGAACCGACATCACATCTCCCAAAGGCAACCATCATTAATAACTACCATTACTTCCTTTCAGTATTTTCTGTATTTGGGTTTAAATCATCAGTTTGTTCCTTGGGCAACATAGCAAAATAGAGATAGTGTTTTATTGTGAAGCCACACAGAGCTTGTTAAAATCTTGTCTCTGCCATCTGGGAGCTATGCCACCTCAGGAAGTTACTTAATTTCTCCGAGCTTCACTTTGCTGGCCCGTAAAATGGAGCTAGTGATACCTACCTTCCAAGTCGAGATTCATTAAAAATAGCATACACTGATTGGTTCACAGGAAATATACTACACAAAAAACAATAGACCATCGCAGAAAACAAGCTAGAGTTCATGTTATTTAACAGATAACTTTTTAAAAGATTGTATTTATTTATTTTTAGGGAGGGAGAAAGAGAGGGAGAGAAACATCAATGTGTGGTTGCCTTTCATGCACCCCCTACTGGGGACCTGTCCGGCAACTCAGGCATGTGCCCTGACTGGGAATTAAATGGGTGACCCATTGATTTGCAGGCCAGTGCTCAGTTCACTGAGCCACACCAGCCAGGGCAGCAGATAACTTTCATATGTAATCGGCAACAATGTTTATGCACATAACTAAAAAATGGGATGCTTTCTAAGTATTGATAATTCTATTATAAATATTCAATAAAACCATAAGGTCTGCATGCGTCATCTCCATGCTGAACTGCTGGAGGTCAAGGCTCAGCTACCCCCACCTAGAGAGGAGGTGGTGTGACAGCGAGAGATGTCACCTCATCAGTGCTCAGGGCATATGGGAAACAAAATTTTATTTGGATATGACTATCCCCTGCTTCCTTCTAAAATGATTAAAGGCTATAGAAGTTTCAATATAATTTAAAACTGGGCACAGAGGAATAAAATCGAACAGAACCATTCCCCTGAGTTCAGTGTTTATTGAGTACCTACTATGTGCTGGGAGCACTCTATGGGGAACTACAAGAACAAAGGTGAATGAGACTGCTCTCTCCCCAGGGAGCTCCCAGGCTAGGAAGTGGTTTCTCAGAGTGTCACCTGAAGAGCTGCTGGATGGAATCAACCAAGGTACTTCTGGAGAATGAAAACAAGATTGCTTATCCTCTGCTTGGGGTCCCTCCTAATGCAGACCTCCTGGGAGTCTCCACTATTCACCCCCTCTCTGGTTGATGGGCCCATGTGCTGCTGAGGTGTGAGAATGTGAAGAGAGGAAACAGACTTAGCAATAACTCGTTCTGCAGTGACGTTCCAGTGCAGCCGTCAATTCAGCAGAAGCCGGGAGTTGAAGAGCTGGGACTTTGGAACCAGCATACCTGGATCTGGCTGCAGGCTAGAAGGGAGCCTTCCAGTGTGTGAGCCTCAGTTTTATTTGTGCAGCGGGTCTAATGTCACCTGCCCCAGAGTGGCGGTCCCTTAACGGGATGACTGTTCTATATGAAAATGCTCAACACACTGCACTGCCTCGTTCATCGGAGATATTGAAAAGTGGCAACCATTGTCATCATCCTCCCAGAAGGCAAATGCAGTCACACCTCAGTCTTGGTCCTGCTTTGGCACCAATCAGATCCCAGGGATACAACAGGCATTCCTGGAGCCAAGGTCATCTGAGGCTCCAACACAAACTCTGCCCTTGGAGCCCGGCCACTAACTCAGAGCAGCCAAGGGCTCAGTTAACTGAGACCTAGCTGGAAAGAAAGAGGTCTTGTTCTCTCTTCTTCCCTTCTTCCCTGCTTTCCCTCTGCCCCTCCCCACTCGCTCTGTCCCTATTCAGTGGAAATGATGCATCACCCTTAGGACACTGAGGTGGCGGACACCTGTTACCAGTTTTGTCAGAGCCTGAAATGGCAGATGGATGCAGCCTGCTGCCTCTCGCTGCATCCAAGATGTCTTCATCTGTCTTCCCAGGACCCCAGCAAAATGCTTTTGGCAAAAGCAGGAGGAAAGGATAAAAATTAAGTATAAGGTACCTCGTTCAGTGGGGCTTTTATGGGTTTGGCTGTGTAATGATGGTTTAATGGCAGTCAAGAGGCAGGTAATTAGGAGCAAGCCGCCCTGATCACCCTTGTACGCAGCCCCAGATAGCTCCCCAACACTCCCGAAACCCTGTTTGCTTTCTCCGAAGCAGAAATCCCACACGGTCTGCGCGCTGCCAGCTGTCGAGCTAACGAACTGCCAGCGTGCTCCTGAATGGGAGCGTTCCGCCTGGCGAGGCCCCGAGCGCCCTGCGCTGTCTTCACCCGCCTGATTGCCTTTATCTGGCTGGTGCAGGAGCTGCTCCTAATCACACGGCTGCTGGCCTCCAAGGGTCAAACACGGGACCATCGCTACCTAAACAAACGAGGAGTATGTCACCTTTGGGGGAGACTGATAAGCAGTTGGCAGGCAGGCCAGGGGGAAGAGAAGGTGCCAGCAGCCAGCAATCTGGAAAGGCCGTAAATATGTTACACTCTCAGCGGGGAGACGGGCAATATAGGCACCAAGAGGCCTTTGTTTAATGAGCTGTCAGAAAGCAGGCATGAAATTATGTTTGAAAACATGTGCAAGCTGCGGAGGCAGAGTGGGGGCCTGTAAATGGCCCTCCTCCTTCGTGGTGGATGTTTGGAGCATCTTATCAGCCTGAGAACTGTCACAGGATGAAAGCTATCATTAGCAAACTAATGGTGTTTGAAAGCTACAAATTTTTCTTTCTCTTCTCCATTTTTGACTTAAATGGATTATAGAAAAAATCTTAATGGCTTTTTTTTCTTGCCTTGGGATTTTGGTAAACATGCAAATTGGAAGAGAACCAAAAACAAACCACAGAAAAAGTATCTCTGGAAGAACAGACAGAACAGTTACGCTTGCAGTCTCCGCTCAGACCAACCAGCTTATCTCCTTCCCAATTCTGCTGAGACTCTGTGGAGAGAAATCTAATGTACCTCCAGCCAGCATTTTATTTCAATCAAGCCCATAAAAGAAAGCACACATGTAAAATAGATTACTCTCTAATTATCTGAATATTAGAATTAGTGGGGCAGGTGTAATTCTATATATCAGCTCTCAAATGTAGAGAATAATTTTCCAAAGACTTAAAATTATTCTGGCAGGTCACATGGCTCTGGTGTCCCCCCCCCCCCATTAAAGGCGGAAGTTAAAGACTTACAAACCTGGCAAGGCTGAGCGGCATCACAGATTCAAAGCTTATTTGGCCCTCAGTTCTTAAATTCTGCAACGGGGCGTGAGGCCTTGGTTGCCATAATGCGGATCTTTGTTCTTCGGTGCTCAACAGACCTGTGTTTCCTGCCTGCAGTCAAACCAGGCTGCCGGCCATGACTTGCTAGAAACCCCCTTCTCATTAAACGGCCGAAGAGTACAGCCAAAGCTGCTTTGGGAGAGGTGGCCAAATTAGCAAGGAATAGTCCTTTGGGACCCATATTGTCCATGGATTGAATGGTGGCAAGCTGTTCTCTAACTTTGAGAAAAGGAGAAAAAAAGATCTGAGTAGTAAGTAGTAATGTCAGATTGAAAAGGTAAAGGGATAAAGGTTAGAGACACAGAAAATGGAATAAAAAGACAAACAGGAATCAAAAGTAGACTTTTTGATTCACAGGAAACAGTGATAACTAACATTCCCATGACGATTTGTTTTCCTGTTCTTCATGCTTTGCTCCATTTGCAGATGGGAAATACGAGGGCAACATGCCTGAAGTCTCCAGGCCAGCACACGTAAGAGCAGCAATGGACCCGGCTCCCGGCATCTCAGGGCCCACATTCGCTCCCACTCAGAATAACCTTCTCTGAAAGCACTTTTTTAGTTCCTCTCCTTTGAGCACTCACAGCGATCCCAAGCACAGTGCCTCACAAGCACTGGGTGCCCACTCTGAGCCTCATGGGGAAGGGAGGTCTTTAGTCCACAGAGGAGACCAACAAAAGACAAAAACAAAATTAGGAAGAGGACAGGCATGCCCACGGTGTGTTCTGTGTCCAAAATAAGGCCTGGTAGCAAAGGAAACCATCAACAATGTGAAAAGGCAACCTACAGAATGGGAGATATTTGCAAATCCTCTAACTGGTAAGGGGCTAATACATAAAATGTATAAAGAACTCACACAACTCAATAGCAAAAACCAAACAACCTGATTAAGAAGTGGGCAGAGGAACTGAACAAACGTTTTTTCAAAGAAGACATAGAGATGGCCAACAGGTGCATGAAAAGGTGTTCAACACCACTAGTCATCAGGGAAATGCAAGTCGAAATCACGATGAGATATCACCTCACACCTGTTAGAATGGCCATCCTCAAAAAGACACGAGAGCAAGTGCTGTTGAGGATACAGAGAAAAGGGAACCTTTATGCACTGTTGGTAGAGATGTAAATAGGTACAGCCACTGTGGAGAGTCCTCAGAAATTAAAAATAGAACTACTGTGTGATCCAGTAGTCCCACCTCTGGGTACTTATTTATCCCAAGGAAATGAAAACAGGATATCAAAGAGATATCTTCACTCCTGTGTTAATTACAGCGAGATATGGAAAGAGTCTAAGTGTCCATCAAGGGAAGAATGGATGAAGAAGGTCTAAGGTATGTATACTATGGAATATTATTCAGCCATAAGAAAGAAGAAAGTCCTGCCATTTGTGGCAAGATGGGTGGGTCTTGAGGGCATTGTGCTAAGTGAAATAAGCCAGATAGAGAAAGACGAACACTGCACAGTATCACTTTTATGTGGAATCTAAAAAAAGTCATACTCATCGAAACAGAGAATAGAAAAGTAGATGCCAGGGGGCTGGGATACAGGGGAAACAGGGAGAAATTGGTGAAAGGAAACGAACTTCCAGCTGTCAGATGAATAAGGTCTGAGGATGGGGTATATAACACAGTGACTATAGCTGATAACATTGCATTATAGATTGCATTATAGAAAATTGCTAAGTCAGTAGCACTTAAATGTTTTGATACAAAAAGGTAAATATATGAGGTGATGCACTTGTTAGTTGACTAGATGGAATGAACTCTATTATGATATGTATATCAAATCATTGTGATGTATACTTTATCTTATAATTTTATTTGTCAATTATACCCCAATGATGCTGAGAAAACAAAACAAAATAAAGCTCATGAGGCCATCTATTTCTTTTTAGTTTTCCAAGTGGAGAGAGGGGAGTCAAAGTTTGTTATAACTGCAACTGCCAGTGTCGTAGCATCAAGGGGATTTCCTGAGCCTGCTTTGTGAAAGTTAGGGCTCTTTGTGTCACACACAAAACATTTACATGGTCCAGTACTCCTCTCCACACATGCTCCATCATCTAGTGCCCCTATCCAGTGGCAATCAATGTTAATCAGTTTATTGTGCATCTTTCCAAAGATTTTTTAGAGCATACGTTAACAATTGTTTAGAACTTTTATGGCTCTATCTTTTTTGACAATTAAATTTCTGATTATTATTTGGAATTTATTTGGATGTGAGAAGTGAGATGTGGCTCCATTTCATTTTTTTCTAGACCATTATCCAGTTATTCAAACATAATTTATTGTGTAATTGCCCTTTCCCCCAGTGACTGGAAGTGCCACCTTAATAACAGCCTTAATTCCTATGGATGCATATGCATCTCACACACACACACACACACACACACACACACACGTATATTCTAAATGTCTTTATGTATTTTGGCCTATATTAGGCTTTCTTTATATATGTATAAAAAGACACTATACTCTTCTAATTATTGTAGCTTGTAATGTTACTTTCTGAGAGGACTAGTGCTACTATGTCACTATTCTTTTTCAGAATTTTTCTAATTATTGCTTGCTCATTTTTTACAAGAGCTTTGAAATCAGATTGTCTAATCCAAAACTAGTATTAATCATTTTATTGTAAATTATTAAATTTATAAAACAACTTAAAATTTAACATATTGATGACATTGACTCTCTCTGCCTTGCCATTTGTTGAAATCTTTTATCTCACTTACAAACATTTGAAAGTTCTCTCCATAAGCACCTTTTAAAGTTTATTTCTAAATGTGGTATACTTGTTGTTACTATATACATGAGATCTTTTCTTTTATTATATCTTCTAACTGCCTGTTGATTGTTTTAATAAAGATTTTTTCCCTTTTAATTTCTGAATGTTAATTCTGCACCCATTCTTCTTCCTGAATTCTTCTATTATTTGTAACAGATTTCTAAGGGCTACACTTAGATTTTCCAGGCATGTAGTACTATCATCCACAAATACTACTACTACTACTTTCTTCTTTTAAGTATTTGTATTTCTAATTCCTTTCTTTTGTGTAATTGTATGGTTTAGTATCACTAGAATAATCTTACATAACAATAGCAAAATTGAAATCCTTGTACAGGGTAGGGCAAAAGTAGGTTTACAGTTGTGAGTATGCAAAACAGAGTTTATTCTTACATTATTATTTATTAATTGTTGTACTATTTTCCACACAAACACCTAAAACCTGCTTTTGCCCCGCCCTGCATTGATTTTACTAAGAAGAACTTTGAATGGATAATTAATTTTATCAAATCAGATTTTTTTAACCTGTATGGGATGGGTCATATGATTTTTCCTGGAATCTGTTAATATGGTAAATAAATCAATAGATATCCTAAAATCGAACCCTCTTTGCAATCCTTGAGTAAATCTCACTTGGTCATTGTGGCAGAGATTATGTAGATAGTCTTTTCATTGTCTTTATTTTCAGGATATTTAAAAGTTTTCATTTGATTTTTGTCTTTTACTGAAGTTATTTAAAAGAGAGTTGCTAATATCTAGGAAATAGGAACTTTTTTGTTTTTATTAGCAAATTCCAGTTTATTGCATTGTGACTTGAGGCTATTGTTTGTACTAGTTCTAAATTTCGGAACTGACTGACATTACTTCCTCTCATAGGTAACGGCTTCCCAAACCCAAAGCTCCTCAAAGCTCTAATACCTTTCCCTCAACCTTCGCTCTTAGCTGATGACCTTGCTTCTCGCTTTGCTAGAACACACGGTGGAAAGGTTCAGAAAATGAGCACCACAAACTCCCGTAACAGCATCATTCTACCTGCCAGGATCCGGACAGTGCGCCCTGCTCCACTGCCGCTCCGTTCCTCATTCAAAGGCTTCGCTCCAGGAATGTTCTCTGCTTTCTCCTCTCTCAAGTTTCCCTTCTCTCCTAACTAATTTCCACCAGCACACAACCACACTGTCATCTCTCTCATTCTAAAAACAAAACACAAACAAAATTACCTTGAGTTCACTTCTCCTCCGGGTACTACTCCTTTTCCTTGTCCCCTTCCTCCCACCCTAGAGCAAGACTCCTTAAAAGATGGTCCAATCTCACTACTTCCATTTCTTCTCCTCTTCTCAATTAAATCTACCTCAGTCAGGATTTGAACCCTACCATCCCACCAAACCTATGCTTGGCAATATCACCAAAGACCTCCATGTTGCAGAGTCCAAATCTTGGTCGCCGTTAAACTTTACCTTATGACACATGGACGTGAACTAAAGGGGGGGAGTGTGGGTGGGAGGGGGTGTGCAGGGTGGAGGGGAATGAAGGGGGAAATGGGACAACTGTAATGGCATAATCAATAAAATATTTTAAAAACTTGACCTATCAGTAGTGCTTGTCACAGTGATTTCTTCCCTCGTTCTCTAAGATGCCATACACTTCATTTTCCTTCAATTCTACTGGCTGTTCCTTCTCAGTCTTAGTTGCTAGTTTCTCTTGTGCTCCTTCACCTTACAGCATTGACGTTCCCTAGGCTCAGTCCACGGAGTTCATTGTCTTCTCCTCTCTTTATACTCACCCCCTCCTTTATTCCCTTTCAGTTTCATGGTTTTAAGTAGCATCTATTTGCAAATGATTCTCAGATTATGCCTCCAGCCATGCTCACTCATATATCTGTCAATTCTGTATCCCTACTTGGATGTCCAATGTTTGTCTCAAATGTATCATACCCTGAACTGAAATCCTGATCTTCCTTACCCACAGAACCTGCTCTGCTCATGGCCTTCCCCATTCAGGTAATGATATCTCTGCCCTGGTGTCTAAAAGGCCTTCAGTAATTAGGAGACATAGACTTTTGTGCCTAGATGAGTGTTTACTGTAGCTAAAGCAAAGGCTCCATTGTTGTCAGGAAAGGGTGGGGGTATCATATCATAAATTCTTTAAAGCATGAACTACTCTTCATATAGAGGGTCATTATATTACCTCTTTTCAAGTTCTGTAATACTTTGACCTACAAAAGACCTCATCTTTATACATTTGGGGACTATTCTCTTTCCTAATTAAAGTCAGATGGCTGGTTTGTGGGATTTTTCCCCTCTTTCCTGGGCTGCCTCTTAACAGCTGTGGTGTATTGCCAATGACTTATCAGTGGACAGACATGAGATTCCTTTATGATGTTCAATGACATATTACAGTGTTTCTTCTCCAAACTACAAAAGCTGAACATCATGGACAATATTAAATCTTGTTCAAGAGTTATTCTTTTTTTAAAAAAATACATGTTGATTTTTAAAATATAGCTGCACAATGGTTTTTTGGCCATCTTCCTAACATGTGCTCTATCTCATGAGAAATGTTTTCATAGAATTGGATGATCTCCTGTGGTTTTAAATTTTTAGACAACAAACAACAACAAAAAATTATATTGTGATCTTAAATTCTAGAATGGAGGAACCATTATTAAACAACAGTTAATTTAAAAATAAGGCCTACCAATGTAATAATTGATTTAGGCAAAAGTCATTGACAGATGCTAAGCCACTGGATAATACATTGTGTGGCCTCAAACTATCACCATATAGATTACTTATTAATTAAAATGGAGAGAATAGAAGGCCATCACCTAACCAAGCGGTCCAAATCAGCATCATCAGTAGTGTCATTATGTACCTCCTGACATGATGAAGTACATGGTTATCATTTACTTGGTATTCTTACCAGACACATTTAACTTGAATATAATCATGAGGAAACAAAAACAAAATCCAACAATAATGATTCTATGGTTATGCAGGAAAAAGTCCTTGTAAAAAACACAGAGTTGAAGCATAATGAACTCACTTCAAATGGCTCCATAGTGAGAGAGAGAGAAAACGAATACATGGAAAAATGTAGACAGTTGATGAAGCTAGATCATGTATATATAGGTGTTCATTGTACTATTCTATTACAGGTTTCTGTAGGTTCAAAATATTTCAAAATAAAAAGCTGAAGAAAAAGTCATGAATCAGTGGTTTTGTGAAGTGAAGATATTGGTTGTTAAAGTCATATATATGTGTATATATATGTATATATATATACACACACATATATATATCTGCAGCCTACTAAAGGCAATATTTCACTCAGATGACAGCATACATGTGTACCTGAAAACTCCCACAGCTCTTATTTTTTTCAGGATGATAGAATATACCGCTATTAAAATTGAAGAGGTTAACTGTGCTTCACTAATGAACAGAGTCACCACATAGCTACTCTCTCAAACTAGCATGGCCATTTGTTCTTAACTCCTCCACCCTCAGTCCCCATATCTCATCAACCAGCCACCAAACACTGATGATTCCACCATACAGAAGCCCCTGAGTTCAGCTTCTCTCCATGTGTCAGGCACTGAGTGACAACCAGGAAGTCCGCATGCCTGTAAAACGGGACTCTTCTGCATAGAACACCTTCCCACCCTTCTCTCTCAGCAATTTGCTTCTCCCTTTTCAGAGATCAGTGTAGGGGTTACCTCCTTGTGACATCAGGGATGGTTATGTCATTCCTCCTACTGTCCCCACTGCATTTTGTTTTCCTCACAGCCTGTCTCCCACAGATCTATGCCGCACTCTGATTAGATGTTTCCGTCGGTCAAGCATCTCTGGATGTCCTGTGCCTTGCCCAACCACAGGCACATAGATGGTGTTCAATAAATGCCCAGAGGAATTCATGAGGGAGCTGAAGACATGATTAACTAAAGGTGAACTATAGTGGAAAACCTCATGTTGACCAAGAGATAGTTCCTAAAGTTATACTGATTCAAATTATCCATCTAATCTGCTATAATATATTTTTAAAGCTTTTCGAGGGGATCAAGGCATGGCTAACTCAGTGCACTGTGAGAATGTAGAAGGCAGCCTTATTGAATACTGGACTCTGAAAATACTGCTCTTAATACTGAAAATATTCCAGTAAGGAATGGGTTGTGAGTCTGAGGGAAAGCGGGGTTGTCTGGCCTGTTGGGGTTTGGAAGAGCAAAGACTGGAGAAATAAAGCTAACTACAGCAGGAGTGATGCTAGAAATAGGTACCTTTTCCAGCCCGAGCCCTGAGACCCCACCCCACTGCTGACCGGGAGAGTCTGTGTCATGTATATCCTGGAGCAGTCACTAGTGGTGATGGGTCTCACTCTGTCCCTCTTGGAAACCACTTAGGAATGACGGGAGGCAGGAGTCAAGAACTGTCATCCACTCTAGCTCAGTTCCATGACAATTACAAATTTCCAGAGGCCTTCTGCAGCATCTTATATAGCAGCATGTAAGAGAACTGAAAACTTTTTGGAAAAAAATGTATTTGTAAGGGAGCAATTTGCAGTCCCAACCATATCTAGCATTAAATTTCACTGACAACATGAATAGATTTTAAAATAAAGGGGTTGTGGGGGGTTCTTGTCTAATGAGCACAGAGTTTCAGTTTGGGATGATGAAGTTCTAGAGACAGATGTTGGTGATGGTTACACAACAATGCGAACATACTTAATGCCACTGAACATACACAAGTAAAATGGTTAACATGGTAAGTTTTGTGTTGTGTATATTTTCCCACAATCTTAAACAATGAAGAGAGAAGTGTCTTCAGTTAAAGTAAGACATTTTAAGCTTTGCCAACTGACAGGTCTTTGAAAAGCTGCTTGGGAAACTCTGAGGGACCCTGCCCCCCCCCAACCCCCCGAGTTCTGACACAATCACTTAATTGTTGGGATTCAGTTCATTTTGTGCCAGACTGGCGCAGTGCATGCTGACAGAGAAGGGGGTGGGCACCTAATTTAAACTTCCAGCCATGTGGAGATCTGTCTCAACATCAGACACATGAGAAAGTGTCACGTCCCTTTGCAAGGCATCTGATTCTCCCTGGCTGAAGCGTCCTGGTCTGTGACAGGCAGGGCACCTCTCCACCACCTTTCCTCTCGTCTCTCCTGTCTTGTTGCGGTAACCACCTGTGAAGCAACTCTGGTAGATTTCAGGTCCAGGCAGGAGGTGTGTGCCGATGCGAGATGCCTGTCGCATCATGACTATAATCTTGTCAATGTTGAATAAATGGCTGGGAAGGGAGCTTTTCAGAAGTTTTTGCTTGAGGGCTAAAACTGCAAACCGGACTTCAGGTTCTTTCCCTATGTGTAAGGATTTGTTGATATGATATCTTCGCATGTAGCACAGGTGTGATAACTAAAAGAGTTATTTTACAACACAGTGCACTTCTGGATCGTTTAGAAAAAGTGCCTCCTCCCCTCCTTTGGATTTGTCCAACATTTTTCTCTGGTTCACAGTTGTTTATTTGGACTTCAAAATGTTCTTGTAGAGGGAAACCCTGCCTCTTGAGGTTACATTGAAATAATGCACATTAGAACGGAGACCCTGAACACCTCAAGTCATGGCGGACGTTGGGGCATAATCACTCCTTTGCCATACATACTACTGAATGGATGCAAAGGGATGTCCATTTTTGTTGCAATAATAGCCTTTCAGACATAATGCAGCAGTCTCTCTCAGCAAAGCTTTCCAGCGTTGCCTGACAGCAATGTCTTCGGGCGGACAAAGGTGCTCCCCACAGTGCTCTAGCCTCTCATCACACTCCCTTCCCCCCTCTTCTCAATCCTTTACCACTGATGGTCTCTGAGGACCCCATTTCTTCTGGGGCACTGATGACGTTCCCTTACATACTGATTTTAATCTGTTACTTCTTACTATTAACAACCCCACTGGTAATGATAATAACAGTTTCCTTCTGTGCAGAAAGTGTGTTGCATATACATTCTCATTTCAATCCCGAGAGGTAAGGTTGCACATCATCAGTTGCCTATTCTCGACATAGAAACTAAAAGACAAGGAGGTGACGTAGCTTGCCCACATCTCTCTGATGCTTTTAATGATGCTGTGTTTGCAACTTGAGACTTGCTGCCTGTACATTACGGGCCCAATGTGGGATCTGAAAATAGGTAGCATGTCCTTTTAGGGGTCAGGAGATCCTTCTTCTTCAGGACCCTGTCTTATTTCTCAGCCTTTTCTAGGAATGACAGCCTTTCCTGTCATTCTGTGAGCTAGAAGAGCAAGTGTAATGTAAAGAACTTCTCATGTACACTTTCCAGACTTACATCAGCTGCAAAGAACAAAGGAGACTTATGTCGCTGAGAACACTTACTTAACAAGAACAGACCCTCCCTCGCTAAGAACTGGTCACCTGTCACTTGATACTCCAAGCACACTTGACAAAGTTTTCTGTTTTGTTCTCCCAAGTAGCCTAGCCATGTGGATGGCAATAGATAACACTGCAAAGGAAATTCAGTGCAAATTGGAGGGGTTAAAAACTATCTGAAAATAAAAAGACAAAATGTTTAATATACTAGGAATTAGCAACTGCTTTTATCTGAATTCCACTGGATGAAAATTAAGAACCAAAAGTTATCCATTTGTCCTTCTCTCTCTTTTTTCTCCTTTGCCAGAAGTAAAGAGTAGGAGAAGTTTAGCATTCTCAGAAAATAGAATATTTATTTTTTCCTGGAAATACAAGACTGTAGAAGGGATGATGTAGTCATGTGGCTGTCAGATGTCGATGACACGATATATTAACACACAGAATGCAGAAGGACTACACGTACAACTTTGAGGGTGTTTTCTCCAACATGAACACAAATCCTATTAGGATACTTATAACAGGTCCTAATATTAGGGTCCCAATTTTGCATTAAATTAGCTTCATATTATGTGAGCTTTATAGTAAATGAGTTTAATTAAATAACTGTTTAAAAACTGACACCGGAAGAAATTGACTTGGTTGTTAAAGGACCTCCACTCTGGTGGCTATTCTGCCTCTCACACTCTGTGATCTTGGACAAAAGTCTAAATCTCCTTTGCCTCTGATTTCTCACCTACAAAACATGATGACCAAAGATACTAATACCCATCTCCTCACCTCTAATTTCCTTAATGTTTACATCTGCATATGGGCTGAAATGATCATATGGAAGCAACTTCTAGGGACTCCAACTCTTTCTTTTAGTTGATCTGAGTGTTAGAAAAAGATTAAACTAGCTGCTGAGTTTACTCAGTTTCTTTTAAAGGAACTTTTCTTTCAGAAAGAACTTACAGGGAAAATGTGAACAGCTTGACTTGTAATCTTTTTCTCAACTTTTAAAATAATAGCAATACATAATACTGATTAGCATTTATTAACTAGTTACTATTTGGTGGGTACTCAAAATGCCAATGCTGTACACCCATGATTTCATTTACCCTTACAAAATAGGCATGAAGGAAACACTATTATTACCTCCCTTATCTGACGAAGAAACTGAGGCTTAGGAAATTAAAGGGCTTTTAGCAGACCACATAGCAGTTTCAAATCTAAGTCCATCTGACAATGGAACATTCACTAACAATGATTATATCATAGGATGTAATCATTTTACTCTTCAAAAAAATGTACAGAAATATTGAAATGTGAACAGTAATCCAGCTAATATAAGTCAAAAGTTAACTCTCAAACTAACAATCCATTATGCATATACTTTCAGTAGTTATTTCTTTCCATTTAATATTCAGGTTATTTTTATGGTAATAGGAGAGGAAACTAAAGTGATATTTTCTGTGCATCGAATAGGACAAAGGGGGCAATGGTTGAATCCATTCAGATTCCATTCTGCTGCAGCCAATCCTTTACAGAAATGAGGTTGCAATATAAATGAATGTACTCTTGAACTAGACAGAAACATATATAGTCTTTAAAGTTATTCAATTTATATTGCTGCTCAGTTGTTAAAGTGTTGGTGAATGTAGCATGTATATAAATATGACACCAATGACAGCTATAAAGATAAGCCTTTTATGTTGTAACTTCTCAATTTAAGCACACGAGACTAAATTTGGAAAATAAATCATGATAACAGTAGCCACTACATTTATATGAAAATGAATAAATGTCTTATATTATCAGTTTATTAACCTATAATGAGTAGATACTTTATCATCACTTTGTAGATTTTTTTTTGAAATACCTTGGCACAGTTGTGTGATAGATAATGCAGACTCATCTGGTTGCTGAGAAATTAATTTTATTACCTAAGAAATTGATTTTCTCAGCACTCACTAGTAGATTGGATAGAAAGAATGCGTGACTGACCCAACACGTGAGCCAGCTATGTGACAAGCCCAGAGGGAGTAATTTTCCTTTATCTGGGGGAGATAGGAAGGAATGAAAATTATATACAGGTGGGGAGGGGAGATTAAAGGCAACAAGAGTCCTCTGGGCATACTGGGGAGGATCCTCGGGAAGCAAGTTCTCAGGATTCTTCCATGAAATAGATATTATGGGATTTCGTCCTATCTGGGGTGGAGGGGTGAGGGGTAGAGGTGCCCACAGGTCACCCCCCACCACATAGTATATTGTGGGCAGCCATTTCTGCAGCATGATATGAGGATCAACACAAGACCCTTTGGTCCTGTATTTGCCACTGGGACCTACCCTGCTGCTTGATGGTTTCACTGTATTGGGTTTGCTTGGAGATGGAGTCTTTGTCTTTAACTTTAGGGAGTGCTACAGTGCAAACACAGAGTTTTGGAAACAAGAAGATCATTCAAAAAATGATCCCAGGATATTCTCTGGGTTACATGGTGATAAGCTAGTTGAGACGTGAGTCACCTTCCCTTCAGCTAGAGAGGCTGCCCCTGAGCTTCACTTTCAAAGAACAAGAGGGCTCAAGGTCTCCCCAGAGCCGGGCAGCTGCTGCTGCCCAGCACAACTCTAACAGGCAGGGCCTAGGTGCAACTGGCACCTGAGCCCAACATTTCCCGTGCAAAATCTCTCACATTCACTGTGGCAAAAAAAGGAAAAAAACAGGAGCGGTCCCTCTCCTACAGCACAGCCTCCCAGTGGGCCCAGCCCCCTCTCTGCACCCACTGACTCTTCTGCCCATACATTTTGGCCAGGCTTTCCTCTTTTTGCTGGGAATCCAAGATACTCCTAGCCAAATCTTCACTCCCCATGCCTACCCCAATCAAATGTTAGGACATTACAGCGCATGTTTTGTATATTTCTTTCTACCTATATTTTCCCTTTCCATTTCCATCTTTCATCTCATTATTTTTATATTCATTTTGGAATGCAATGGGAAAAATGAACAAAATACACAAGCTTCATTTTCATAGATACATAAGAAAGAAGAGTTTCCCATCACATTTCTGGGGGAGGGAAAAGCCTCCACCCCAACCTTCCAGATGCTTCCAGCTGCATTAGAGTCTACTGGGTGCAGGGAGAGAGCCGCTATGCTCGGCGCCAGAGAATCAGGAAAGCAGTGCTTTCTGGAAAAGAGCCTGGTGCCTCCTGAGCCATTCTTGCATGTCTGTGCACAAAAACAACAGTCCCTGGCACATAGTAGGTGGGCAATAAAAAGTCTGATGAATGACTGGGTGCCTTCTTTAGAAGGGTCTACTCTGTGAAATGCAAAGGAACACAGTTTTGGAGGAAACCTGGCTTCCCTGGAGTGCCTTCTAATCTGTACTCGCACCCTGAGAGTCCTCATGGAGATGCAGCGGCTGAGTCTCCTACAAAGAGCAGCAGGCTTGGCCTTCTGAGGGATGACTAACCAAATGGGGAAACCCTTAACCAGGACTGTGGTCCACAACCCCTTCAGTCACCTATGGACCCATGAGGGTGACTGATTGGAGCCAACCTCCCACGTCTGAATTGTTCTTCATGTCAAAGTTGGAGGTAGCCCCCACCTCCTACCATTGAACCCTATAGCTGGAAGGCCTCTTTCAGAAGACATCCTGTCTGTTCCCTGAGATGCTGAAGGAAGGCTCAGAAAAAAGAGCTCTGACCCTCACCAGCTGATTTCACACCCACCCCATCTCGGCTCACGGGGTCAGCAGAATTCAGCTGCTGGAGAGCAGTTGGAGATCCCTGCAAATCAGCAGTCTGCTCCTGGCATCCATCCACGGCCATCCACACTGATCTGCAGACAACAAGAATGACGTCCTCTTTGCCCTTTAAAATGCTTTGGAACCAAAACTCTCAGCATCCCCATCTTAAGCCACTCAGGTATACACTACTCGGCCAGCAGTTCCAATTAGGAGATCAGAAAAAAAATGGGTAAGGTTCTTTCAGATGGCTCTGGCGCGAGACGTGCACAGCCTGGATCTCACTAATAGATTTTTCCTAATCTCCAGACAAGGAGCCAGACAAGCCCAGAGGGCCCATTAAAGGGCGAGCTGACCTTACAGGTTCCTGCCTTCCCATCCAGACAATTCAGCCACACGTCAGCCCTAGAGCCACTTTGGTTGCTGAGCTCCCAGTCTTTATTTTATCACCAGCACACAAAGCCCGTGGCGAGCCAGCACACTTACCATCTTCAGCCTGCGATCAGAATTCTGCCATTCCCCCTGGGCCCTGCACTTGGCAAGAATTTACTGTGAGGCGATGCCCAGAGAGGATCTGAGCAGCCATGCCAATTAGCACTGACCCTACGGCCTTGGGACGCAGAGGCGCTGTGCTGCGGATAAAGGGAAATCTGGTATATCACAATGGAAAACACATTTCGCAGTGCAAATGATGTCTTTTCTGGGCAGGTAGCACTCACAGAAAGAGAAACTTTACATCCTAGGATGAAAGAGTAGAGAGAAGAGGCCCCCAAAAGGAGACTCAGTCCTTCCCTCTAATTTATTCACGAAGATCATGCCACCTTAACCCTTTAGGGGGAAGCAGGAACAAAAAGAAAAAATACACAGATAAGTGTATTAACTGCTAATCTGATTAATAAACTTTCTAAAATGTTATAGTTTAGCCAACAACCCATCATTCTCTCTCCTTAGCCTAAGGCTCGTGTTAAGTGTTCTGCTGGTGGTCAGGGCTTGAGACATCTCCGCTGGGCATGCTCATGCTTCTGCCATAAACCACCCAGCTGACTGTGGGGTCACTGGTCCATAACGGCCTCAGCAAGAATGACTCGACCCTCTCCCATTTGGTCTCTTGCCTTACAATAGGCCAGCCAGGCTTGTCCTGTGGCAGAGGCAGGGTTCCGGCAGGGAACAGAGGGCTGGGCTTGGAACCTGCACCTAGTACCTCTATCGTACTCCATTGGCCAAAGCAAGTCACGTGGCCAAGCCACGTTCAAGGAGTGAGGAAGTAGATGCCACAGCTCACAAAGCAAAGAGCACGGATACACAGACGGGTGGAGAATTGGGGCCCATAGTGGATCTCGTGTGCCATGATGGGAAAGGCAATGATGGGAAAGGCAATGAAAGAAATAATTTGGGGGAAAGGAAGAATAGGTTCAAGGTGTCTAAGAGAATGACATTGCTCCTAACTCCTGCTGCCTTTCCTTCTCCTTGTCCTATGTCCTCTCTTCAGCCTTCTCCTCAGGCATCGGAAGGCTTAACGCACATTTGTCTAGGAAAAACTGGGCAGTGTGAGGACCTGGGTTATCACCTACCTTCTCCTAGAGGAATGCTGATGGCTGTCTTCAGGCATGGGGCCCACATCTCAGCAGGCAGTTTTGAGAACAAGAGTTGGGGGGACCCTGGGGAAGGGAGGGATCTCCCAGCTCCATAGGGTACTCAGGCCACTTTTAGGGAGGAGTTATGGGGCAGGTGGGGGGCAGGAGGAGAACCTTAGCATTCCCCTGTAAGATCTGGCCCCTGACTATTTGTCCTGTGTCATCATTTGCCATTTCTCCTTATATTCACCCGCCATACTACCTTAAATTCCTGAAATGTGCTGCGAAAACAGCTCCCGTCTTTGCACACGCACTCCTCTTGCCTAGAAGCCCCTCCCCAGCAGTGGACTCCATTTCACCCTCCGAGTTTCAGTGTGACAGTCACGCTTACAGGTGCCTCTCCTCTGTGCTCCCAAAACTTCCTTCGACTAGGCTGTGACTTTTGTCAGTTCCTTTCAAGCTGACAAAAAAGTCTTTGGTCTCCACATTCCCCGGAGCCCACCACATAGAAGTGCTTAATAAACACGTTTTACTTTCCCCTCAGGGACACTATAGCTTCTATTTATGGAGCCAATACGGGTTTGTAAAATGCTTTGCTTCCATCTCTGGAGCAGACCAGACTTGTCTTATTCCAGTTTTGTAATGGACCTGGGCACATTTTCACTAATTTGCCTAAAATCAATCGGCTTCTAAATAGCGAAGCCAGAATTGAAATTTTGATCTCCCAAGTCTTAGCCCAGTATTCTTTCTTTCTCACCCCAGGATTAAATGTCTTTATTTAACTTTAATGTCCTCACCTCATTCCAAAATAGAACTTGTTCAACAGATATTTAGGCATCCACCACGTGTCAGACACTGTTATTCAAGGTAATAATCTAGTGATGCGTGAGCCGGATCAAGGTGGGGGGAGGGTCGATAATAAGCAGCAATTATTTATGTATTCACAAATAAAATATTTAGCACTTACTATGTGCTAGGCACTATTTTATGGTTTCCATTGATATCTGAAGCACACAGAGAGGTGAAATAATCGTCCACATTCACACAACTGGTTAAGTGGAAAACTGGAATGTAAACCCACTCTGCTTCCTGAGTCTGTACTCATAGTGACTCCCCCAGGCTACCTGATATAAAATGTTCTATAGTGTTAGGCCATGCTAAAGGTTTTAAAATAAGTAAAGAAGTGTAGGGGGCCACGGGGACGGCGGATGCCGCTTTAGACGTGGTGGGCAGGAGCAGCCTATCTGAAGAGGTGGCATTGGAGCAGAAGCCTGAGTGAAGAGAGGGTGAGCCTTGGTGGGGCTCTGGGGAGAGATGGCAGGAAGAGGGGACAGCAAATGCAAAGGCTCTGAGATAGGAAAGTGCTTTGTGAGTGTGAGGAACTGCAGGGAGGCCTGTGGGAGCCAGGGGAAGCATGATGGAAGATGTCTTCAGAGAGATGATCAAGGCAAAATGAGAGTCAGGTTGCATTTTTTTTTGCCATACTAAGTAGATTTTGTTTTATTGTAATTTGTGGGAGCTTACATAATTATGCATCCTATAAAGATGAAAGACAAAACCAAATAAGCTATTAAAAAGGGTGTATGGAGGAACTGGGAAAAACTTTAAAAAAGCAACACTGAGGGAAAGGTTAGGTTTAAAGTGCAGATCTTATATTTTGCTAGTATACGTAAGTCCTACCCTTCCCACCAGAATCAGGCTACAAATTTGAGCGTGAACTTCCCTGTGGCCATTACAAAGAGGAAAATATAGACAGCTCCATGCTTTATAGTATCAAAAGATAAAGAGTAAGCTGTTGTTTAGAAGCATACTTATTCCTAGTACGCCAATTCCCCTAGACCTCGGGAACTTCTCTAGGTGACTGAGAAAGTGAGTTGAAATCCTTAACTGATCAAAAGGAAAATTAAAGCATTTTGTAACTAAACAGAGGTATTCTGTACTCTTTTGCCCATGGTGAAAACATTGAAACTGAATGTTACACTTCTGTGTATCTTTATGGACGGATGTCTCTGTCCACAGAATTTATAAAGACCACATTTTGAGGCTCAGATCATTTCTATGATGATAAAACGGTTGATCCAAGAAATGGTTGATTCCCATTCATTTACTTCTACCTTAATTTCCCTTGCCTTGGGGTCAAACTCATAAAATCTTCTTTAAGACCAAGGTCCATAAGTTTAGTACCAATGTTTTCTTCTATGTAATTCATTGTTTCAGGTCTTATATTTAGGTCTTAGATCCATTTTTTAGTTAATTTTTGTACATGGGGACAGGCAGTAGTTTAGCTTCATTCTTTTGTGTGTGTGTTTCTAATTTTCCCAGCACCATTTCTTGAAGAGTTTCTTTTCTCCACTGTGTGATTTTGCCTTCTTTATTGAAAATTATTTGCCCATATGCATGTGGGTTTATTTCTGGACTCTCAATTGTGTTCCATTGGTCTGTTTGTCTTTTTTTTTTTCTGCTAAGACCATGGTGTTTTGATTATTGTCATTTTGTAGCATACTTTGAGGTCAGGGAGTGTGATACCTCCAGCTTCGTTCTTTTTTTCTCAGAATTACTGTGGCTATTTTGTTTTGTTTTTTTTTTTTTTTTGGTGATATCAAACAAATCTGATGTTTTTTTTGTTCTATTTCTTTATAAAATTGGGATTTTGATGGAGATTGCATTAAATCTGTGTATTGCCTTGGGTAATATGGGCATTTTAACTTTTTAAAAAATGTATTTGTTTATCTTTATTTTTCTATTATCATTGAGTCCCCTTATACTGCCCCCCCATGATCACCACACTGTTGTCCATGTCCACGAGTCCTTCCTTTTTGCTTAGTCCCTCCACACGCCCTACCCTCGCTCCCTCCCTCAGAGCTGTCAGCCTGTTCTCTATCTTTGAGTCTGTCTCTATTTTGCTTATTAGTTTAGTTTGTTCATTTGATTCCATATATGAGTAAAATCATATGGTATTTGTCTTTCCCTGACTGGTTTATTTCACTTAGCATAATGTTCTCCAAGTCCATCCATACTGCCACAAAGGGTAAATTTTTCTTCTTTTTTACAGGTGAGTAGTAGTATTCCATCGTGTAAATGTCCCATAGTTGTCTTATCCACTCATCTACTGATGGGAAATTATTGATTCTTCCAATCCATGAACACGGAAGATCTTTCCATTTCATTGTGTCTTTCTCAATCTCTTTTAATAATGCATTGTAGTTTTCAGTATTCAGGTCCTTCGCATCCTTTGTTAAGCTTATTCCTAGGTATTTTATTCTTCTGGTTGCAATTACAAAAGGAACTGTCTTTTCTGTGTCTTTTTCTGAAATTTCATTTTTAGTATATAGGAATGTAGTGCGTTTTTGTACATTGATTTTGTATCCTGCAACTTTACTGTATTTATTTATTGCTCCTAATAGTTTTTTGGTGGAGTCGCTAAGGTTTTCCATATAAAGAATCATGTCATCTGCAAAAAGTGACACTTTTACTTCTTCATTCCCAATTTAGATGTCTTTTATTTCTTTCTTCTGCCTGATTGCTCTGGCTAGGACTTCCAGTACTCTGTTGAATAAGAGTGGTGAGAGTGGGCATCCTTACCTTGTTCCTGATGTTAGAGGCAATGACATGAATGGATCTTGAGACTGTTATGCTAAGTAAAGTCAATAAGACAAAAAAAGTTAAGGGCCATATGATTTCACTCATAAGTGGGATATAAAACTGAAAGCAACAAATGAACAAGAAAAATAAACAAAAATTCATAGACACAGACAACAATATGGGGGGTTGCAGAGGGAAGGGAGTGAGGGGTAGTAAAGGGTAAAGGGGGCCAAGTCTTTGGTAGTAGAAGAAGATTTTACTTTGGGTGGTGGGCACACCATGCAATATACAGATGATGTATCACGGAATTGTACACTTGAACCCTATATAATCTCATTAACCAATGCCACCCCCGATAAATTTAATTTTAAAAAAAGAAATGGTTAATTCAATGGTCTTGTCTGATCTAAGGGTAGGGGTGGGAGGTAGCATAATCAGTCTTCTCAAATTGTCATTATGATGGTAAGAAAGAAATCGACCACACAATGGCCCCATAGAGGCCAGGCAAGGTCAAGGTGTTGCTCATTTTTTTGCATATGAGAAGAGAGAATAATCTGCTCTTTTATTGTATTCCCTCGACAATCATTACTGCAAACCATTTTTTCCCCTGCTTACAGAAAATGGAGAAAACAGGCAAATTGATTAATGAAGCCATGAGGGGAAAGTTTCTCCTCTAACCTGTGTGCTCATTAATACTCGTAACAGCTCCTGTGTTTTGAGCACTTACTCCTTGCAGACAGGTTTGATTTCTTTCCATGCGTTACTAAGTAAAGCTCTTTACCTTCTGGAGACAGGCAGTGAATAGAATATATCCAGTGGCGAGCAGTGGTAGGGTTTAATGGGATGGGGAGCCTCACAAGCCTTAAGTGGTGTGTTTTAATTAAGCCCCAAAGTTTCGATGACATAACAGAGAGACCATTTGGAAGCCATGCAAGCTGTTCAGGCTATTCAGAAACTACCTTATAATGATCCCTAGTGATTAAAGAAAGGCTGGGCCCAGAGGTGGAGACCCCGCATGTCTTTACAGAGATAACTGTTGATGAATGCTCCAAGGAAGAGAGGAAGAGAAAGGAATACGGGGTGATGAACAAACCCTCCATCCAGTCCTCTTCAGCCATCTTCTGATGCTATGCATCGCTGGAGTCTTTGGAGGAGGGAGCTGAGTAAACACAATTGGGTCTGTTGTTAAAAAGCCGTGGAGCCTTTCCTGAGGGCAACTGCCGAAGCAGATGAGGCAGGAGCCAGACTTGGAGGGAGCAGGTAGTGAGGAGGTGGGCGCTGTGGGGGACCCGCTAAGAGAGTGGCAGAGATGGGAAAGAGAGCAAGTACGTGGTGGTTTGAAGAAGCAGCGGGGTCAGGAGCTATTTTTCCCCAAGATAGAGACGACCTGCTGTGCATGGACAAGAGGAAGAGAATGGAGGACAAGGCTGGAGTCAAGCAGGAATGGGCAGGAGCTAGCCTTGGAAGGGAAGGCAATGAGACACTTCCGAGACAGATTCCACAGAAGAAGTCTTAATAGTTATTCTGAGGGAGGAGCTTCTGCAAGCCATGCAGCCTCCTCTTTGTCAGGAAAAATAACTAGGAATTGAACCTGTGACCTTTCGGTTCATTGGCCAGTGTTCAACCACTGGGCCACACCAGTCAGGGCAGCTTTCCCTTTCTTATAAGACCATACTGAAGCCTGCAAGATATAATCCTGACTTTTCCTACCGGGTCTCTTAAGGTGTGAGCTTTGATAGCAATATGGTTTCAATCCCAGGGTACAGTAAGTACATTGGACATGAAAGACTAAATTATATTTCATTAGCCAAAATCCTCCCAAACCACAGCCGCTGACAATTAAGGTTTATTTCCCCACCATGCTTCATGCCTGTGCTGGTCCACAGGGGGCGCTTCACTCACCGGCCACACCAGGAATCCAGGCTGATGGAGCAGCCAGCATCTTGACCGTTGTTAGTCACCATGAGGAGGGTAGGTGGTGCTTTGGAAAATCTTGCACCTGCAGTTATGTGCTCATTTTGCTCAAAATTTTTTGGTCAGAACAAGTAGGTCACACCTAATCATAGGGACATAAAATTCAATTCTAACCTGTGTTTGGAAGGCAGAGGGCTGCAAATGTCAGGTGAGCTACTAACGCTCAGAACAGTTAGCTTTGTTACTATATTACAGGGGTTCCCAACCTCTCAGCCTGGAGAATAGGAAGCCTTGGCACTCCATCCCCCATCCTGACTTAATGAATTTCTTATTTTATTTTCATCCCTTGCAACTCCCCACCTCTAGGTGTCAATACCTGCAATATTCAGTATTGCTCCAGATGCAAGTAACAGAAAACCACGTTCGATCAACTTTTCAAAGCATGAACTTTTTTATTTACATTACTGAGAAATCCAGAGTTGTGCTGCATTTTGGGCATAGCTGGATCCAGCAGCTCAAGGATATCTCTAGGACACTGTCTCCATTTTTATTTTTTTATTTTTGGCTTTGCTTTTCTCTCTGTTATTCTCAAGAACGATCCTTTATAGGGTGGCAAAAATAGACACCTGCAGCCCTAGGCCTACATTCTGTCAGTTTAATGATCCAAGTATGGAAAGCAAGCACTGATTTTCCAGTAACATTAGCAAAGTCACTGGTCTAGCTTAGGACACAGACATACCTCCTATCCCTGTAGCCAAGGAAACACGGTGCCGTGAATATGAAATTGGAAGTTGGTGTTCTTGTTGCCTGTCACTACCAGAACCAGTAAGTAGGGACAAGGATTGAATTTTTATGGGCACTTTATTTGGCTGGCCAGTGATCAGAGAAGATGGCAAGTTATGTACCCTCAAAAACTCTCTTAACGTCTCCTTTCAAGCCAATCTTTTTATAAGGAAAAGAAAGGGGGCGGTGAGGGACTTGGAAAAAGGTTAATTGGATAGAGGGGTAGATAAGAGTTTAGAAAAAAAGTTAATTGGATGAGAGTTGCAGCCTGGCAGTGATTTTCTTAGTACTTTATCTGTTGATCAACAATTCTGTATCTGCATTGTGGGTGTTTCTTCCCTGGAACACAATGGCTCACACACCACTTCTATGGCTTGCAAGAGCCCCTGGGGCACAAAGGTTGAATTGAGTGTTGATCTCCTGGAGTCACATATGAGGAATAACAGCTTTCCACATGCAATCACATAAGCCTATCAACTAAGGCTCAAATCTGAACTCTCCAGTGGAGTTTTGAGTCATGCACCCCAAGCCAAAACTTGGAGGAAGGTGATTTCCACCAGGACTTTCTGGTCTGAGAACAGGAAAGGAATAGTTTCTGTGAAAAAAGGAAATGACCTGGTTTAGAAAAAGAGAAAATGCCTGATAGACAGGCAAAAACAATAGATATTTACTACAATTATATGCCATTTGTATCCTTGTTTTTTCCCTCAAGAAATTGCAGGATATTGCAGTAACAAGCCCCAGATCATGAAGTAATAGCCCTGAAATTCACACTCAAATCTGCTTGCAAAAGACATGTATTTGTTGTGCTCTGATGCCTGCTATATATTCCTATTACTAATCTAATAATCTGGAATGTATGACAAAAAAACTGTAGCATGAGCTTTTGAATCTTTAAAGAAAAAATAGATCTATAGCATTTGTTATTATTTAGAAAACATTGTTGAAAAAGATGACTATAATATGAGCCCCTAAGCTATGTAAATCTTTCCACAAATGGAAAAAAAATGAGTTTTTTTTAAGTTCATGATCTCCTTTAGAAAACTTAAGTGGTGAAAATGAGTTAATTGATAAATACAAATTCCTTCTTTAGAAAGGACACAGATTTAATACAAAATAATTGCCTCTTTATGACTGATTTATCTTAAGCCTGACTACATTTAAATTATATCTTGCCCTTATTCAGACCTTACATAGGGAAATAAATGAACCTTTCATTCTGGAAGGAGATAGAATAGAGACTGCTCCATGAGGAGACAAAGAAGGAATAGTGTGAGTTCTTAAAAGATGGATTGAGATCCTTTCTCTCCTCTTGGTTGGTGAGGAAGACATACATACCCCACTGCAATAAATTGTGAGTCACTTATAAAGCAGTCCTTCCTAATGTCGATCAATTAGAAATGTCTTCCATCACCCCCTGGAGCCCACCAGTGCTGTCTTGGCCATTCTGAGCTGCCTCTGTGGGTCTGATGGGCAGACCTCCCCACCCCCAGGGCCCATGTATGGAGAGACCATTTCATTTGCTGTCTGTTAAGACAGGGTGCAGCTTGCTCTGCTCCTAAGATTTCATTCTCATGCTGTGCATTTTCCTTTGAAGTAAAATATGTAACATTCTAGACCTCGGGCCCTTCTCTTCAAGAAAACGGAAAGCACACAGTAAGACAGTTGCTCACAACCTTCAGGGCTGAGTAATTTCAACTGAGGCCAGAAGGGTGGGGAGGCCTGAGGGGAGAAAATCTCAGTTATTCTGCCTCTTCATCCAAACAACCCAGAGTTACTGGATAAGGTCCACCACTTTGTATGTGTGGACCTAGGAAAGTTTATATTTTTAGTTGAATGGGTTCAACTGTCTCATAAAATTGCATTGTACCAAATAGGAGCTAGACACGCAGCATTATCAAATGTGGGTGAAAATGAGTTAGAATCTCTTTCCTTCCCTTTGTGATAGCCTCGATGTTTTAAAAATATGTAGTTTGGGGATAGGTCTCAGAGGGACAATAGATGACACACCTGAAGCTGGGCAAGTAGTTGTAACCAACATGGAGTTCACTGGTGACCTTGACCATGGCCATCTCTACAGAGTGGATTCAAGAGGATGGGAGGTGCTAGAATGGACCCTGAGAGTAGAGACATCTCTTTTGAGGAGTTCTGCTGTAACTAAGAGCAGAGAAATTGGGCCGTAGCTGGAAGAGGATGTGAGATCAAGAGAGTGTTCTTTGCATTGTTTTACAGTGGAAGAGATTATGGCAGGGTTGGACATTGATGGGAACAAAACAGCACAGAGAGAAAAGCTGATGCTTGAGTAAGAAGAAGAGATTGCTGGAGCTGCATCTTTGAGTAGAGAGAAAGAATAAGACCTAGTGCACAAGTGGAGTGAACTTGGACAATTCACTCATCCTGACCAGAGGGTACATGGCCCTACAATATAGGTGCAGGGAGATGGGAAGGTATGCTGAGAGGCACCTGTGAAGGTTCTTGTCAGATTGTTTCAATTTATTAGAAATAGAAAATAAGATATTTGGCTAATATAAGGATGGAGGAAGGAGCACTGAAATTTGAGGAAAAGGTATGAAATAATCATCTAGTTGAGTGACAGAAGGAATGACCTACAGGAACAACCAAAAAAAAAAAAGCCTATTTCTGGATTAAGAAGTGGTAAACTTAACTATGACCCCCCAGACTCTGGCTGTCAGTGCAAGCTTTGAGTTCTGATTGGAATTGTCATGTGGCAGAGAAACAATGCCTGATGCACAGTGTGGGGAGGTCCACAGGAGGTGGATTCAACCTTGCACACAGTCTTTCACATATTAAATAGTCTATAAAACAACAATATTCTCAATGAAATAAAATAAAGATAGTCTCCCTAGACAAGGGTAGACCTGAAACTAGAATCCTTTGGAAGATGCATTAAAAAACATTTGAAGGGCTGAGGAAAAATCCTTGCAAGTCGAGATGCCAAAAGATAATGCAACTTCCAAAAGAAGAAAAGTAATCTAAAGCAGAAAGTTGTTTAAATGATGGGGAAACAAGCCCATCAAGAATATTTTTACAGTATAATTTTGGAAGTGCAGAAGGCATTAATATTTAAAGCAACATTTATAAATAAACTTTTAAATAGGGTTTTTTGACCTGACTTGCACACTCCCCTAGGACGGTCTTCAGGTGGTCTGCACTCCCTGAATATCCACAGCAAATGTTGTGTGTTTATGAGTATGCACTTATTTCTGGAAGATAACTGTCATTGAATTCCCAAAATAGACTCTGATTCTGAAATTATTAATATTGACTTCCTTAAAAAAAAGAATGATCTATATCAGAACACTTGTGATAGAGGCAGAATACTTAAATCAGAAAATTTCTGAAATAAAGATTTAGAAACAGCTTGTGGAATTAGGAAACTCAATGGCCAGGAATTAAGAGTTTGAGTTCTAGTTCTATCTAGACTTGCTTCTAACAAGCTGTTTGATAATGAACAAATCTCATTGATTAGGACATTGGCTTCGTGCCATATGAAAGAATGGAGGTGCAATGCACTATTACCGGGATCAGTTCTAACATGGTAAGAGTCCGTGGACACGTACCACACTGCACGATGTTTGTTAGTAAGAAAGAGAAGGGCTGTCTTTATTGACAATAAAGACTTGGAGAAGGGCCTGCACCTCCCCCCGGATCCTCCTTTTCTTCTCCCAGTAAGGCACAATGATGAGCCACTACTAAATGGAGAGAAGTAACAAGTTGACATCCACAGGATGCCTTGGCTGAACTGGTGGTACCAAGTGACAGTTAAGACACATCATCTTCCAGAATGGATTTCTAACTATTTACATTTCACATGACAAAATGACAAGGGAGGAAGTGAGTATGTGTAATACCAAGACCACGCAAAGGAGGGAGGCTATAAATAAGAAAATTCCCATTGCATGTGAGAGAAATTTGCATCTCTCTAAATCTTAAGGCCTCTTCACAGGGTATTTTATTATAGTGACTTTCACTGACAGAGCAGTGAAGTTGGTGGTGGTGCACAGACTGCTGGGAACTGTCTGCTGGGTTATCCATTCCCCCCATCTCAGAGCACTCACACCTCAGTTACTGTGGAAGCCAGCCTTCAGGAAGGCGCCCAATGATCCTTGCCTCCCCGCATTCACACCTGTGTGCAGACCTCTCTTCCAATACATCAAGGTTTAATTTTGTGGCCAGAGAATACAGCAGCATGGGGATATACGATTTCCAAGGCTAGTTCATAAAGGCATTGTAGTATTTGCCTTGGTCTTTTGGGTCACTCACACTGACGGAAGCTACCTGCCAGGTCCCAAGGACACTTAGCAGCTCTGTGGAGACCCATGTGGGAAGGAACTGAGATCTTCTGCCAGCAGCCAGCACCAGTAATGTGAATGAGCCCCAGTCAAGCATTCAGATGAGTGCAGCTCCCACTGATGTCTTGACTGCAACCTTGTGTGAACCTCCCAGCCAAATGCCCCCAGCTAAGCTGCTGCCAGGTTTCTAACCCCAAGAAACTATGCATGTGATACATGTTTATTGTGTGTTAAATCCATTAAGTGTAGGGGCAATTTGTTGCACCACAATAGAAATACAGCTGTTTTACTTTTCTTAGGTTCTATAGCAAATAACTCTTACGATGAACAGAGAAATCAGACAGGCAACAGTTTTCAGTAGAGAAACTGGTATGTATCCTGAGTGACAATTATTATTATAGCTCAAGCTAATGTCCTGTGTGTTCCTATGTTCCTGAATGAACAGTGATAATACTGGCCTACCAAAAACTTCCTCAATATGTTGTAAGAACAACATGACTGAGATATTAAACCAATGTATTTACCTCTTGATAATTGTTCATTCCTAGTCATTGAACTGCCCTCTTCTACTCCAAGAAAAACAAAAAATCAATTGCTTCATGGGAAAAATAGAACCACTAAAGAACAGGCAAGTCATTGCTCGATTTGGAATTTTCAAGAAAATAAAAACTTTTTAAGTATATGGTCACACGATAATCTAAAGGCATGCTAAAGTGAGATGTTGTTGCAAACAATAGAAATTGAATCCAGTTAACTGAGCAGGAAAGATATTTGTAGAGGGAATCCCTGGAAGCTCAAAACATCCGGGGTAGACTGAGGAAACAGACTCAGAAGTCAGGCAGAGTCGGAGTTAGCCAGGCGCTTTGCACCTTCCCACGACCTGGCACCCAGGCTCTGTGAGAGTGACTCGGATATCTGACCTATCGGCTCCCACCGAACTCACACCACGGCAGAACTGTGAGCCTGGTCACACCAAGCACCCAGTCAAGAAGAGATAAAGAGACCCCAGTGCTGAGCAGCAAGGCAAGCAACAAAGATAAAACAGGTCACTTGATACCTCGTATTTTTTGCAAGACCCAGACTTTGTTGTAAGAAAGAACAAAGAATTTTCTCCTAACTACAAAGGCTGGAGTTTTGCATCTCAGGGGCCAAGCCCGGTGGCATCTGGTCATCAAGTCTGTTTAAGTCATGGAATATGGAAGGAGGCTTATACCTGTGGGGTAAGGAGAAAGGGAAAGGCTCATATCGTTGGATAAGTAGGGGAGGGGTAGCCACTGAGAAAAGAAGGCCAGCGGGTCAAGCTGGTGTTATCCTTTCTCCATTGTCACACCTGGAGTACTTTCACTGTCTTCAGTGAAAGACACCAGGGAGGCCCAAGTGCTTTTAGGGTAGAAAACTGGTATCTTACTTTCCTGAGCTCACCCTGATGATAATACTTCATGCCTCTCCGAGAAGCCAGGTGGCCAGTAGGTGCAGCTTGCAACGTGGGGTCTGAATGGAAGTTCAGATGCTCCTAGGGGAGGTGCCTGAGATCCGCGTCCCTAGGCACCTCCACATCTCTGACTTAGGGGGTCAGAGAAATTTGTATGAGAGGGTTTTATTTCTTTTCACTTGCTTTGTTTGCTTTATTTTTTCCAGGCACAGGAAATGGGGGAAGAGGATGGAACCAGATGAAATTCTCTCAAATGGTCATCAGCCGTAATATTCTAGGGCTTTACATTACAGCATTTTCTCATGGGAATGCTGTACCTCCCAGAAAGCACTGCATGACCTACACTTCGACTACTTTATAAACATAACCTAAAAATGGTCAGTAAGTAAACCAATGAATGCTCTTCAGCAGGAGACCAACGAAGACACGACTTGTGTTTAAGCTTAATTAATAAAAACCATTACCTGTGAAAATGGGTGAAGCTTACTTCCTAATAACTAGCCCCCAAGTGGCTGGTCTAACTGAATCTCACAGACCAGAAAGGCCAACAACAGGAGCCCTAACTGAGTCACGCAGACGGCCCACCCCCCCAGCTCTATCCACACCCTGCAGATCAGCGTCCGTAACAATGGCCGGCCAAGCCTGGCACTCAGGTCACAGCCCAAGGCTGACAAATTCACAGACTGTCTAAATCTTCTAAAGAAGTAAAGACGCAGGAAAACTGACTGACTTGTTCAAACTAACTAACTAAATAAATAAATAAAGGTAACTAAAGGCACAAGATAAAATATCTTATCACTTGTGTCCCAACACAAACCATGTAGGAAAATATTTTTGCTCTATCAATGGCTAGATTTAGTAGTGCCGTGTCTGTTTTAACTTTTTTGTCCATTTCTCCCTAAGGTAGTTTTGTTTTGCTGAAAAGGCAAAGAAAGGGGTTATAAAAATTAGCATTAATTAAACTTTATTTCCTTTGGCCACGGGCCACACAGTTCACATAAAGTGCAGCTTCTAGCCAAGTCCCCTCACAAGCGAAATTCAGAATGCATGGCTTAATTCATGTCTGTTTTCTGACAAGAAAAAAAGAGAAAAGAGGGGAGGCTAAGTGCAGAAAAAGCGAGAAGGTAAGCAGGGAGTGTATCTTCCATTTGACTTTTAATCTTCTGCTTTTAAGGGAAATAAGTAAGAAGGACAGAGCAAGATACAAAAGTATGTTTCAACTATGTAAAACCACAAGCAGGTATATAAATAACTAAATGTAATGCATTTCAACGAACAAAAGCTCCATTTTTCCAGTTTAGGTCAAAAGCCTTGGCATTATCTTTGACTCTGGCCGCACATACCTTCCCAACCTGCTTTCAGAATGGATCCATACCCAATTGCTTCTCACCACTTCACCACTGCCCCGCCGGTCCAAGCCACAATCATCTCCTCTGCAGAATATTTAAGCAGCCTCCGAAGCTTGTCTGTATGTTTCTTTCCAAGAATTTGTTCTCCGCAGTCTGAGCTGGCCCCCTGCTGCCTCCATGACTTCATCGACTGGTCTCCCCCTCGCTCATTCGGTTCCATGCCCCTCAATGCTGAGCGTGCCCTCACGTCAGCACTCTGGGACTTGAGGTCCCCTGTGTCCAGAGCATTCTTCCCCTGTGTTTGCTCTGTGGCTCCACTGAATACCTCAAGTTATCAGAGAGGACTTTCCAGACCACTTGACATAAAATAGCAAATCTCCAGTACTCAGTAGCCCCCTCACCCATATTTATTTTATTTTATTTCTCTCTACAGCACCTACCACTTGAGGTATTGCTGGGTTTTACTGCTGGGTCCCCAGTGCCTACCATGGGGCCTGGCATATAGTTGGTGTTCAGTAAATGTTAGTGGAATACATTGGTGAATAAATGGATAAGTAACTAAAAAATCAATAACGTAAGAAAGAAAAGGAGGGAAGGTGGAGGAGAATGGAGAGACAAAGAAAGAATACACAACCTCCAAACCCATCTCTCTAAGGCAAACATTTTACACTTCCCTAGATTTTCCTTGTAAAATAAGGATGTGTTACTTTGATCATCGAAAGAGAGTTCACATTTATCGCAACATATTTTTTTCATATTTAAGATTTCACTAAGATTTGAGAACAGAAAATGAAAATGTAAGATTTAAAAAAATCAGGGTTTCACAGCTTTGGGATGCTGGGCCAGTGAAACCGAAGGCCGGGCTCTGGAGATGCAGACCCAGACTGTCTGAGTGGCACCGCCGCCCACTGGACAGACGTGCAGACTCCTGGTCCCGAGCCTGTCTGCCGGGTCTGTCCCTGGAGTGGACAGTGCTGCCCATCCCCGCAGCTCCGTCCTTTCCATTCCCAGCACCACCCTCGCCACAGTCGCCAAGGAGCCGCTTTTACTCCGCAGTCACCTCCCACATGGAAAGTCAGCAAATCCTCTCCACGTTTCTGTTTGCATCTTTCTCTAGTCTAAGTCTTCTGTGAGCCCACACTGCCACGGCCTTAGGGCAGATCTGTATCCTTTCCCCCTGCTGTTCCTGATGTGACTCCTTGTACCTAATCAACCCCCCACCCCAGGCAGCCTCTCCATGGCTGCTGGATGGATTTTCCAAATCATACACCTAATCATCTCATTCTCCAGGCATCTAAAATCCCTCAACTCAGCACACAGCCTTCTTCAGACCTGACCCTGTCCGGCCCTATAACCCTTCCTTCCAGCCCCACCCGACTCCATCACCGGTGTTCCCCAAGCCCCTTGGCCATCTCCTGCCTCCAAGCCGCCAGCATGCCCATCAGCCTTGGGAAGTCCGTCCTCAGCCTCCTGATCGGACACCTACCCTTTAACTCTCACTTCCTTTGCCACCTTTTCTGGAAGTTTTTCTCTGGCTCCCACTGATCCAGATGCTGTTCCTCTGGGTTCTCAGAAGGTGTCTCTGTTTTAGTTATTGGTTTACTCATTGGGATCGTACATCAGACGGTTGGCCTCCCAAGGGAAGTCTCCCTGTCTCAGAGTGAATTTTCATTCTAACATTTAACTCAGTGTTTAATATCCAGTGGAAATTTAATAAATATTTGCAAGGGGAAAGGTAGGGCAGAGGAGATAGGGAAGTCAGCTAGTTAATTAGATTAGAACTATTGTATAAATACATTGAGGAAAAAGTAAATAAGATCTTAGGATGCACACACTAAATCTCTCTGCGGATGTTTGCAAACCTGGGAGCTGAGATATTGAAATGAATAGTGTCTGATGGTTAAGAACAGATAGATTACTTGGATTTGCAATCCCCGTTGAGCCACCTAGTAGCTGAGTGACCCCAAGCACATTACTTAACCAATCTGAGCCTCGGCTTGTTCCTCCAGTAAATGAGGAGAATAGCATTGTTTCCCTGAGAAAGCCAGTATCGGTTAAGCAGAATAACTCCCACAAGGGGTTCAGCACAGTGTCTGGAAGCAGCAAATGTTCGATAAATGTCATTAATGATCATAACGATGACAATCATTAGGAAATAAGACAACAAAGTGTTGTTAACAGAACAGTCAGAGGAAGCCTAATAACAAAACTCTCTAATCTTTCAAAACTGGAATCTCAATCAATGGCATTTTGAAGACGAGCCCCAAAATCAGCAGCATCACAGAAGGGTGTGGCGATGCCACTAGCTGCTGGTGGGCGGCACGCAAACCAGGAAAGGGCCATGGGCTATTCCCACGTCTCACTCGTCAACAGCAGTTTCAAACCTGTGTATTCAGAATAGTTCTGCAGGATGGCAATGTATGTTATGTGAAATAAAGTGTTTCAGGATCAAATAAGACCGTGAGGCTTTGCAAACCAAGACCAGCATTGTGATATTTCCTGCAGGACTTCTCTGAGGGTCTCTGAGGGGGGACGGCAGGATTCACCCCGTGTTTTTAACCATAACATCCTGTGTTTTTTTAGATCACCTCCTGGGACTTTTCAAAATGCGCCAGTTCAAGAAAAACTCCAAGGGTCTAATATTTATCAAATTGGAAAGAAGGCAAGAGGAACACAGAAAGAGGAGAAGAAAGAACTTACAACTTCCAAATAACAGTATGGCTGAATATGTTATTCTTTTCTCATTTTCCCTTAATCATACCACAAAAATGTATTACTTCTGTAATAAAAAAATACATAACATGTATCTTCAAAGAATTTTGTCAAGTTTAAGATTTAGCTAAGGTCAGAGAACAGAAAATGAAATTAGAAGTTTTTAAAGAAATGAATGTTTCATAGTTTTAGGAGGCGAAATGTCCTATTGGCTGTAACTGAACAGAAAGACAGAAGTTCATGAGCGGGAGTCTCAGACACTCCCAAAGAGTGGACGCAGAGGCCTGGCTGAGAGGCATTGCTCAGAAATACCCACAGAGGCACATGATTTTACCTGGGCCCTGCAGCTCCTGGTATTCCCTTCTGTTGGTTGTGGGCATCTGCTAGGACCCAGCCCCAGCCGACACCTCACTGGGCAGATCTTTGAGAGCCGAGCACACCTAGACCTTTTCCCACTTCAGCCTGCACAGCCTCCAGGTGGGCGCCTTTTGAGGGCCAGGAGTCAAGCCACTCCCAGGTGGCTCTGAGTTCAAGTGGCTCAGCAAAGGCCTACCAGCCTCTTACCTGCAACACTGCCGCTGGTCCCAAGTGCTTTTCTCTTGTCCTCATTTGCTTGCAAGTATCTCTGGTGATTCTGTAAATGTCTCCCTTTCCTTCCAAATTGGTTTTATCATTTTTATGAGAAGGAATTTATTGGTTCTTTAAAAAATATATAAAAATGTCTTTGTGCCCAAATCTTTTCTGAACTGGCTTCTCTACAGTGTTTGTTTTTCTCTCCCGGTTTTTATTTTCCTCTTCTGAATTCAGTGAGTCTGGGACCCACTAAATGGAAGCGGATGTGGTCAAGGGCTAAGTACGGACAGGGTGGGAAGCGCCAGGCCCTGGGGCTGCTCTGCCGAGAGCTGCTGCCCCTTGCTAAGGCCTGTGACTCGCTCAGCTGCTCAGCAAGGTTCTTCCTGCAGGAGCTCATCTCCCTGCCTCACTCTGAGTGATACACACAGCATGCATGGGGCCATCTCTTTCCACAAATATCTTCTGTGCACCTTTGGACCCCGGTTCAGATGCTAAGTATACAGATGCCCTGGAGAGGCAGGAAGGGATGGATGCACTAAGGTCTGAGCTAAGGTCTTAGCATCTCGCACCTCTCAAACTGTCCTCCCAGGTGCTTTCTCTACAAGGCAAAATGCCAGGGGCCATCGGGGCCAGGGCTGCCTGCCCATCGCAGGGAGGGGGATCTGCACTTTGCCCTGCTACACAGCAGGCATCCTCTGGATCAGAGCATGTGGTGGGTGCTGGGCGGTGTGGGGGGACCTTCAATGCTTTGTCCAGTCCCCTGCTCCCCCAGGTAGACCTGAAAACAATCTAAAAAAGCAAGGGTGTGGGGTACAGCCTGATCCCAGTAATACACAGAGATCACATTCATTTGTTGAAGACTTCTGGAAAGAAATGCATAGACAAGCTTTAAATTATTTTGGCAAAGGTAGGAAATACCCCCATAGGGCTGAGTGGGAATCAGCATTTTGCGGTATCGCACATACTGTGGTTTTGACTGTGTAGAGAGGCTAACCCTACAGCGTACATGAGAAAGACACTGATGATCAAGTCCAACAGTTTTCTCTGTTGAGCAGGACTATCAGTGGTGTTCCTTTTTCTCTGCACCACTTTCTGCTTCTTCCAATTTTCCCACAATGGGCATTCTCACTTCTATCAACCAAAGAGGGCGCTAAGCCATTTTTTCAAAAATCTGCTAAACACTTCTTTACAGAGTGACAGTTATGAATAAGACACGTATGTGTGCCTGTGTGTGCTTTTGTGTGTGTGTGCATACTCATACAGGTACATGCACCATGCACATATACAAATAAATGTGTATTCCTGCATGTGTCCGTGACTGTGTTATGACTGTACATGTATGTGTATAGATATGTACCTACAGCCATATATAGTCAATATATATGACATATAATGACTAACTTCAATGACCCACCACTACAGGGACTTGACAGAAATATGTCACCCCCCAAGAGGTCAACAACAACAGAAGACAAAGAGACACCCACTGGCTGTGATAGGATTTGTCTTCATTTTCTGGGTTAAGTGACTGTAGCAGAACCATCCATTTACTCTTTGTGAAGATGGCCGTCTTGACAGAATAAAATGGGGAGGGCGCTGCCTAGAGGGGAAGTGGCTTGCCACTGTGGTGACAGTGATTTTAATTGATATTTGTGCCTGGGGGTTCTTTCTCTCTCCTCCCCCGCCTCTCTTGCTGTCTCCTCCCAAAAGAGAAATTGCACTTCCCAAGGATGGCACGGGGCAGGGCAGAGTGCTTTCTCCTGGGGCTTTTAAGCCCAGTGTCAGGGACAGATCACCTGTGTGCTCTGCTGATGTGGCTGCTGCCCCCCTACACCTACTTTGCCGGTCACCAACCAATGTCCCCTTTAACAGGTGCCCCTCATGCTGTGTGGACCTCCCAGAACCCCCTATGGGGAAGAGCCTTTGGGACACCTTGGCTGGCAGCCTCAAATACTCATCATCCACACCTGAGTCTTCTCAGGACTGGCACCTCAGTGGGTGCCCTGTCATCCAGGATGGCTTTGTGCAGAGCTGGGCAGAGCCCATAGGGAATAGGGGCTTCATTATGCATGACCTAACCCTCAGAGACTTAGAAGGTTAGGCCCTACAGGAAAAGGGTAAGGGATGCTCAGCCAAATGACTGAATTTCCCGTCTGGAGTTTCTGCATCCCTTTGGGGGTTCTTAAAATTTGATTCCACCTTGGATATACCTATGAGAAAATGGCATTCTTCCTTAAATCACAGTTAAACAATCATTCCGAATATTTTCTTTACAAAGTTTCGCTGTTTTTTTTCTGATTAGTCCAGTAGGACAACATTGGTATTGGGTGTGTGTGTGTGTGTGTGTTTAAGAGAAAGGGGCAGTAACCCTAATAACTCATTGGCAGGAGGGAGGCTTCCATTAAGCTCTGGGTTCTATCTGGAAGACTTAGCTCACCTATCTGTTCAATCATTCATTCATTCAAATCATATGGATTCAAAGATTCATTGTAACAATATGTTTAATAGGCTTGGAAACCCAAGTTATTACAGTCAAAAGATATGTCTACTTTCTGCTATCGAAAGTACTATAGCCCTTTGTTACTAACATGATAATTCATTATAAGTATTTGAATTTTGAAAATTAAGTACTGAATTCTCTGGCCAAAATTTAAATCACAGCAGGCCCAATGAAAAGTTTTAGTCTTTGTCAGGACTCTGAGTAGTAAGAAAGAGCAACCCAACTTTATCTATCTCACAGCAAGGGAGGGAGTCCTTCAGTCACCATAATTGGTCAGTCCAGGGTGTTAGGATTCAAAATGTCAGGTTCTTCTGGGTCTAGGGGCTTGGATGGACATATAACAGCTCTCTCTGTCTCGCTCTCTCTTTCTCTCCCCCCTCTCTCCCTCCAGCTCCCCTTCTCCTGCTCCCTTCTTCCATGTCTAGCTGGAAAGACAAGACGTGCAGCTCAAAAACCATATCCTTATAGCTATATTGTACCAAATTGAGGAGACAGGCACGCATTCATCATCCATATATAGCAAATCTTAAGAAAAATGGCTGTTTCCAAGTCAATCACTCTGGCTAGAAATAGAGGACTCAGACTGACCTATCAAGGTGGTGTGCTCCCTTCTGCATTTGGGGTCATACGGAGTGCTGGTGGAGTGGGGTGCTGTGGCATAGGGCTGTGATGGGGTGAAATGATGGAAAGGGGGAAGCATGATTCCCTAAGTACGGTATGCTTATGGCAAAGGTATACCAGATGGACAACTTTTTTAAAGCATCACTATAAAGTGTACCTGAAAAGGAATGATCCTCTTGAAAATAATTTCAGGAAACTAAAAATGGGGACAGAGAAAAAACTGGTTTGATTTAATGGTGTTGAATGGAATATTACATAGGCCATACATTATCGGTTCAAGGGAGTTTGCTCCAGAAAATACCTGCACAGAAAAATCCAGGAATGATGGGATCTTGATTGAAATGTTTGTTTTCATAAAAGAGAGTCTAAACGGACTTGGAGTCAGAACAACTTTTCCTGGAACTGAGGCAAAGAAGTCCAAATTTAATTAAGTTGGGATAAACAGCATGTGGACATTCCTGATCTTCTATCTTGACATAATTTAGCCATAGAGGCAGTCATATTTTCTTAGATGATGGTTCTTCCTTTCCTCCCAATGGGCTTTGTCCCTGAGAGGTTGTTAGAACCTGTCGCATATCCATCAACATTATTCATCTTCTCTGCTTCGGGGGGGTCTTCCCTGGAGGTCAGGGGGACCCAGAACTCAGAAGTATTCAAAAGGCTCTCCAAAGTCATAGGACTCTGAAGCGGGTGTCTGTCACCGATTCTTGTCTGTCCTGCTTTACATAGATTTGTGACTTCTAATCTATTTCCATCCATTATCCTGTTTTGTGACTGCAAATGATAAGATAAATAGGGTCCCCTCTCCTTTTCACTCTCTCTCTGTCATTGTCTCAGGTCAGAGGACTCACTGCTGGTCTGTAAACCACAAGAGATCATTCCACAAGCCCAGACCCTCTCAGACCTCTGTCACCTCACCCAGTAACAACTGATGCAGGCAGAATATTGAATTCCAAAGACTTCCCAGAAAACAAGAGACTAAGCTGATGCCAGTTTTGAAGTAGGTTTAGCAAAGCTATCTCCCCCATGCCTTGGGCTCCCGGCATGCCTTGTTGACAAGGCCAATCTCCCTTCTGGTCCAGTGTGGGTAATTTCCTCTAAAGGCTAAAAGTCTGACAGCTATGTGACTTAGAGAAGTCGCTTCGCCTCTCTGGGCTCGCCTGTGAAACGTGCAGTGGGAGTTCAGGAGTTCCCGTGGCCCTTGCAGTCCCAGCAGCCTAGGATCCGATGATGCCCTGATGCTGCAACCTGCCACCTGGTATCAGGGAGTTCTCTACAACCGTAACCCTCTCTGGTGTCTGTCAGATAACGGCCAGCTCTAACCTCAGCCCTGGAGGGTCTGTCTGCCACAGCAGGAACAAAAGCAAGGACAGACAGGGGGACAGGCACCAGCTATATGCAGATTAAAATTGGTAAGGTTAGGTCAGTAGCATCCTTAATAACGTGGCCCTTTCTTTCTGCGTCTCCCCTCTGGGATTACAGCTAGTGTGCTGACCGTTGAAAAATCAGTCATTAACAGCCAGGAAATGACTTGCCCATCCATCAGAATACTGCGCGGCCATGTTTCAGCCTTTTCCCCTTTCCCTGTGTAATTATTCTCATCCACCACTGATTACAGTTTATAATAGCCATAATTCTCCCCGAATCAATCATTACTTTACTTTACCACAGGGTTACCAGTAGAAACATGAGGGAATGCAGACACCCGCGGCTGGGTTTTATTTTTTGGAAATGGCCTGCTTTCGTCTGGATCTCATTTAATCATCTGGATGTTCAAAGAAAAGCTAAGATTTTAATTCAAAGGCATTTTTTTCTACTTGCCCTTATCTCCCCTTCTTATTTTTTTTTAAGAGGAAGTGATGGCTGGTTAAATTAAGCTAATATTGTGCAAAACCTGCCAGTGATGTTGTTGCAAGTGACTGGTGGGGACATACTGGGGACTCTCGTCACAACTCCGTATGCTGCTTTGGCATCTACCTACCTGAGTGTTCAGGCTACTATCCCGCGTGATATCCCTTCATGAACTGATTAAGGCAAAAACTTCCTGTTGACCTTTTTTTTCTTATACACTCTGGAGAGGTGTGATGATTAGTCATTTACACCTCAGTGAGAATTTAAGGCAATTCACTTTTATTTTTATTCATTATTTACTATACTAGTAAAGTTCAGGACACTCTGCCAGTGCTTTGGTGAGTGAAAAAAAAAATGAACACAGTCTAGTCCTTGCTTCCTGGAGCTCACAGGGCAGCTGGAAATGGTAGGAAGATAGGCATATAAATAGCTATTTCAGCATTCATCACACATACGGTGGATTACTGGGTCACAAAGTGCAGCTGAAGAATGAGAAGGGGCTACTTATGCACCAGGGATCTTGGAATTCCTAAAGGAAATGTGACTGGAGCTGAACCTCAGAGGAGTGGAGGGACCGGGACAAGCAGTCGTCCCAGGAGGGGCAGGAGAAATCCCTCACAAAGACCTGGTAGGGGAAGAGGGGATGAGGGAGACCGAGGCCGGGCAGGGAAGGCCTGGGACAGCGGGATGACCCAGGGACACGGGGCCAGCAGGCTGAAGCCCGGGGTTGTGGCAGCAGGTACCCCAGGAGAGCTCTGTAGAAGCAGACACACTCTCTTCAGGTGGTTCCGGAAATACTTGCTGAGGCAGGACTGACAAACACGAAAGGATAGAGCAAAACCATATACCTCAAAATCTACGCTTGGAAATGTGACCACGTGGCTAGTGAAGTTTGGGAGACCTCCTCGTTATAACAATGAGAGGAATAATTTTACAATATTGGATCCTGACCCCCTCCCCCCAAAAAAGTGGTCTTTTCAAACTCAAACAAAACCAGATTGAAGTAAGGCTCTAACAGAAGAAGTTTAAAAAAATTTTAAATGTTAACGTAGTATCTTGCAAGTACTGGATTAACATCAATAGCACATGTTCTGAGACCTATTTACACAAAGGAAGGGCTGTTTCCATGGTGGGAGTAAGGGTAGCACTTTGGACCTCGCATCCTTCCTTACTGGTACGTGGTCGGCTTAGCGGGGAGCCTACCAATGCTCATAAGGTTCCTTTCACCCTCATCTGCCCTGCTCCCCATATATGAGACACGAAATAATTTATGCAGCAAAACCCCAGGGGTCTCCAGTCTGGGGAAAAACGTTCCAGGTAGCTGCTAATCTGGAAGTTATTTTCTTTTCCCAAACAACCAGGGTGGTCCATATCAGTCGTTTCCAGCCTTTTTATTTCATGGGCCAGTAAAATTAAAATTGTTAAAAAATCTGGGTGGTAATGGGGGAGGGGGAAACATGGGTTTGCCTACTTTTCATTTTGCCAAGTCAAGGCATAAAAAATAACCACTCATATCTACTCTTGTCATTCATTGTTTCACACACACATACCTTGATACCAAAAAAAAAAAAAACCCATAATCTCAGCATAGAGGGTAGTTCTTTCCATTAAAAGCTTTATTGAAAAAATAAAACCCCTCATTTCATTGTTCTTTTTTCACTTTGCAAAAGTCAAAGTTTTTTTTTTAAGGAGGTGGACCCCGTGGAAAGTTCTGATCAGGGTGGGACCTCTCTCTAGAAGATAGCTCAGAGAGAGATGGTTCTGAAGTCACTTCTCTGTACACATGTTGCAAGAAATGGAAGCAACACCTCATTTTCCAGCGTTGTCCAAATTAATCAGGAAGCAAATCAGCACTGCAGTCTCAACTCAAGCTCCGGTGTGATGTTTGGAAACGGTGGGAGACAGAGGCGGAGAAGTCCGTCTTTTCAATGAACCCCCCAGCCCCGGGGTGGAGCTGGCATGGCCCGGCCTGTCAGGCTCTGTGGATGCGGCCCTTCGGGGCTCACAGGACCAGCCAGGTCCACAGAACCAGGACAAGGAAGGGTTAAAAGGTTGGACGAGAACCTGGCCAGAAACATCACTGTTTTATGTCCCTTCTGGCTAAGGTTTTCATTGATTCCCCCTAGTGGGGACAGAGGGAAGGAAAGGATCGATGGCTAATAATAATTAAGATTGAATGCCTACTCTGAGCCTACTCCAGACCACGTGTATACAGGGTGGGCCAAAGTGGGTTTACAGCTGTGAGTGCGTGAAACCAAGTTTATTCTTGTATTATGATTTATTGATTATTCTATGATTTATTATATAATATCTGTGAACCTACTTTTGCCCACCCCTGTATGTACTGAATAGCTACTAGGTTCTACACCAAGACCTTTACCTACACTATCTCATTTAACCCTCAAGATAAGTTTAAGAAATAAGTACTCAACACAATTTCTTTTTAGCTGGAGAAACCAAGTCTAAGAGAGGTTAAGTTCTTTGCCATCAAAATGACCAGTATGCTCGATGTGTATTCTGCCAGCCAAACCACCCTGCCCACCAGGGTTTTAGTATATTACACCCCCCAAACCATCTTCCTTCCCTCACACAGCTGCCCCTGGAATAAGATGTGATAAACTAATTCTTACTAAAATGTCAATGACTGGCAGAGTCGACTTTGTTCTTTCTGAGAGTAACACCTTGCAGCAGGGCTGCATTCATTCAAAAGAATGTGGCTTTACAGTGAAGTTTCAGGCACGAGTGGCAAGCGAAGACGGGGGTATCCAGACTAGAGTGGGCTTTCAGGCCCCCTCACATCACACGGCCTCCTCTGGCAGCTGGCCATATGTTTGTCATTTAAAGAACAAATAATGCCATCAGCAAACACGTCTTTGAACATGTGAAAGCATGTATTAAAAAATCAACCAACCAGATAAGTGAAAAACCCAAGGATGTCATTTGAATTCCTATTCGCATTGTTCAAAGACGGAAAGATAAATTAAGGGTACTTCAGTGAAACCTGACAGATAAACAAGGAGCTTATTTAACATTAATACTGTGGGAAGAAAAGAGGAACAGTGAATGGCAACTCAGAAGGATCTAAGCATAAAAGGCATAAAAGGCAACTCTTTGGTGTCCCTCAAGACACAGGTGAAAGATTTAATACAGAAACGAACCGAAGTGCCCTGTGGAGAGGAAGTGAGCGCCTAACGACAGCCCCCCCCCCCCGCCCCACCAAACACTGAATGCTGGTTCATAGGTACGTTCCCCGCGATGGGGCTCTTGTTCTAACATGTCCCTCTGGAGGGAACGCTGCTTCCTCAAGGGTCTGTCAGGAGAGCCCTCCACTAATTTTCACAAATACTTCTTACACACCAGTTGGCCACCCTGGACCCAGTCCAACTTAATCTGTGGTCTGTGTGCAGAAAATTTAAAAGCAAGCATAGCCAAAGAAAGCAGACTCTCATAGAAATTTAGACCTCGGCCCAACAAGGAAAGTACCTCCCCCCACCCCATACACACAAAAAAGGAAAGGAATCACAATTGGTAAGAGAATCACATTTAGTGGGTCCCTGAAAATTTTCCATGGTATCAGGCCATCCATTACCTGTCAACCCTGGCCTGGAGCAGACCAAAAAAAGAGTGACCTCTCTCCTCCCTGCAGGGATTGACCTATGATTTCGGAACAGTGTAAAAGAAATCAGAGCACAGGGCTAAAGGGGTAGCTCTTGAAATCTACAAGCCAAAGAATTTGCCCTTTCTAATTTTGCTAATTTAATGTGAAAGTGAAATAGATTTCTTTGCAACCTTGACAGCTAGCTTTCTGGGAAGGTGTCTAATATTGGACATAAAATGGAGACATGAATCGATGAGATTCATTAATATTCATAGACAGAAGATTAAGGTTGGTGGAAAAAATTATTTATGAAATGGGTATTGTCTTCCTCTCACCAAAGGATTTTGTTTGGAGCAGACAGAACTGGGTGACAGGGCTAGAGCAGATTAGTATGAATTTGCAGATTTCTGGGTTTATCTCCCAAAGAAAAAATCTAAAGCAAGAAAAAAAAAAACAAAAAGTGCTGGGACGAGAACAGAAGGTGTAATGAGGTTCAGACACCAGGGCCGTGATGGAAGGCACTTGGAAGGAAATGAAAGGGCGGATTGAGAGTGTGGTTATGTAACAAAGAAACAGGCTTTAAGCAAAACGGGGTTTAGCTGATGTGGAGAATGGGGGGGGAATAAACCACAGAGGATTCCTGTCTTATTTATGTATGCGGGGATGGGAGATAGCATACCACTGAAGAATACAATGTATAATTTGCAATTTTTCTCACATTAAATATGTATTTGTTGTGCTGCCTGAGAAACCTTTGTGTTATTTCTGACTGGTTAGTATGTGCTATTTTATAATCTGATAAAGATGTGAGTGAAAGTCATTGAGTTCAGGAGTCCTCTCAGATCCTCAAGTTAACTCTGTTAACAGGACTCTGTCCCTACACAGTTTGAGGATTTATTGCTAGTCCCTTATCTCCATGAGCCCTTTCCTCCTTTATCTTTCCCACCCTTTATAGGCTTGTGGAAATAAGCTGTTTTTCTGGTGAAATTTTAAAGTGACAGGCAAAAAAAAAATTTTTTTTTCAAAATTAAGCATTGAGAGTAGCAGAGCGAGAACCTTAGAATGAGGCCTTGAGCTTTCCCTGGGGCATATAAAATAGCATACATTTTTAAAAGATTTTATTTATTTTTAAAGAAAGGGGAAGGGAGGGAGACAGAGAGAGAGAGAAACATCAATGTGTGATTGCCTGTCATGTGCCCCCAAATGGGAACCTGGTTGGCAACCCAGGCATGTGCCCGGACTGGGAATAGAACTGGCAACCCTTCAGTTCTCAATCCAGTGAGCCACACCAGCCAGGGCCACCATGGATTTTTAAAAAGAAGTTTTCTGTGAATTGCATTTTTAAAAATACAGTTCCCTATGCGTGGACCCGGTTCATTACAATTTCGTTAGTTGCTGTGATGTTGCAAACACAATTGGAGAGGAGAAAGCAGTATTCCATTTTAGATTGCCTACTCATAAGGCTTAATCATGTAAGATTGCCAGGCCAATTTAAATTTTTTTTTGATAGATATAAACAAATGGAATTGAAAAATACGTTCTGAGGAATTTGATTGGCCAATCTTTAAGGACAGAAGATCTGGAACTGAGTCTAATCAGGGCTTCGTGCAAAACCCCACAGCAGGGGCTAAAAGCAGGGGCAATCACAGGGTGTCAACGCTGAAAGGATCCTTAGCCACCATCCACCCTCATCTCTTCACTCTGAAAGTGTAGAAACAGAGACTGAGAGAAGATTCGGCCAAACGGGTAAAGAATCTGTGGTACATCCAATCCAGTGGAGTATTATTCAGTCGTCAAAAGGAATGAAGCGCCACAATATGGATGAAACTTGAAACCATTGCACTACGAGAAAGAATCCAGACACAAAAGTGCCATTTATAAGGCACATCCAGAAGAGGCACTTCCCCGGAGACAGAAAGCAGACCACTGTTTGCCAGGGAAGGGGGCGGGGGAGGGAGAATGGCAGTAATTACTAGTAGGTGTGGGGTGTTTCGTGGGGATGATGGAAATGTTCTGGAATTAGATATAGTGAGGATGGTTACATAAACTTGTCAAATGCTAAAACCCACTGAGTTGTACACCTTAATAATAGTGAGTTTTATCTCATTTTTTAATTGGAAAAAAGCAAAGTAAATAAATAAAAGGAGGTGGGGTTATGGGGGACCCGACAAAGGTGTTCACCAAAGACCGTGAGCCAGGCCTCCTGCCCGGAGGGGAATGACCTTGACGTCCACAGAGCCCCTTCTCAGAGTCACATTTGTAAGAACGTACACGGAAAGACAAAGAAAACCTATCACATCAAAATGCAGTTCTCAAGACATTCTTTAAAAACCAAATTTGTGATCTAATAATCCATGCGCTTCCATCACGGCACACTAAATGACTAGCAGCTGCCTGACGACTCCTGCAATTTCAAAGTCCCAACGAACATATGTGGTTTTACAGAATGGCTACAACCGCCATCGTGTGACATGAAACCTGTGACTTCTATTAATGACAAAATCACAGACACTAACACTGGTTGGTTGCCAACACTCGTAGTAAAAGAAATTGCTAAATTTCTGTTGGAAAGCTGTGAGAATAGAAATATATATATATTTTTTTTCACATTCAAGATTATAGACCCACCAATTCTTGTGCATGAGGCACTTGGGGTTCATAGAGCTGAATTTAAGAACCCCTACATTACACCACTTTGGAGGGCCTCCTGGAAAAACTGCAGAGAACTGAAAATGTTTAATAAGGCATTATCATTTCATTACGTAGGGAAGATGGTTTCCAATCTCAATAGCTAGCGAATAGCAACGGTAACACCTTCGCAGACTTCCTGTCACTCCAGGAAAAGCACACAACGAATGACCCGATTTAGTAAGCAGGACGTCCCCTAAATGCAAGTAGGGGACTGCTTACCTGCTTTCATGGTGTTTGTGTCCAAGGCCACCTGGTTGTAGAGGGTGCTACTGCGCTGTCCTGAGAACAATTTTGAGGTTCTTTTTCCTGCTGGGGCTGGTGGGGACTTCCAGAGAGATCCATGTGGCGGTCAGTGCCTGTTCCGGAGCCCAGAAGGGGAGGAGTGGTGGCCGCCTCAGCCCACCGACTCCCAGCCCTGAATGCTGAGCACTCCCGGTTAGGCCTGCAGCCTGTCACTTAATGCCATCTGGGGCCATCAGGTGCCTTGGCTTAGCAATTCAGTCCAGGTGAGAAAATTTCACAGCAAATGTGTGACCTTAGCACCTAAGGTACATTAGCCAGTGCAGGCTTCCAGTGTGCCTTTTCCTTTTAAAAACAAATCTTGTCATTTATTAGCTTCCCAATATGCTGCCAGTGAAATGCAGGTTATTAAGAAGCTATCAATTGGAGAAAGATATTAACATACAGAACTACCTCGGAAACATGCTATCTTCTTGTTTAAAACATGGCTAAGCTCTGCGTTTTAATTTACTCAAGCCCTGTAGGTGCTCTCAGCACTAATCGAAACTCACAGTGAAGCTTCCAGAAACGACCACCATCCCAAGTTTTTGACCTGCTCAGAGCCACAACTCAAATTGCTCCTCACCTCAGTGGCTTTCACTGCAAGGTGTGGGGGAGCAGTACCTACTGTAAAGTCGGGTTTTGGGTATCTGACCAACAGGTGGCTGCCCTCTCGTCTTGGGTCTTGGTCCCCTGTCTTTGGCCCTTCGCCTTTCATTAGTTGACGAAGATAACTACCCAACCCAGACAAGCAAGGGAACGTGGCTTCTGGACCGTCATTCTCTAAGCTGTCCCCTCTGTATACAACACAGACAATGCAAATGCGATGCATGTGGGCGGAGTGTGTGGATACAGACTCGCAGGTGACGCGTACAACTCTCCTGGAGCCAGACTCCTCTCCAGTCCCCAAACCATGCAGTAGCCCAGCCCCACCCAGCACCACACACTTCTTGACTGACAGGTGTTTCGGTCCCACTGCTGAAAGCCAGCTAGGCAGTGGGGGCAGCCCCATAAGCGAATGGCTTATCTTAGCTCCTTCTTCCATGCAAAAATCTTCCCTCTCTACGCGTCCCAGCGTAGGGAGAAGAACACTGATTTGTTGTCCTGCTCTCAGGTCCAAGGGAATCACCACCATGACTTTCCACTCTCAGCTGCCATCGTCTGGAACACGGCTGAGTCTGGGCCACCTGAGCCTCCTGGCCTGTAAGCCTGACTTGGGAATCTGAGAACCTGTCTGTGGGGTGCAGGAAGCACAGTTGGGTGCAAAGCGTGGGGCTCCCCATCCCAGTCCAGAAAAGTGAAGTGAGCTCAAAACAATCAGCCAAAGGGATCAACTGCCTGTTTCCAGGTCACAGCTCCCAGTAAAAACCACAGTGAAATGTGAAGGAGCCAGGCAGCTGAGAAAAACTCGAGTAGTCCTGCCCGTTCCCATCCCCTTGGTCTCAGATCTTTCACGGTGCCTTTCCCAGGGCTGCTATTCAAACAAGCAGAGCACCTGCTGGGCTGTGGGAATGGCCTGGGCTTTGGAATGAGAAGACCTGGGTTGAGTCCTGGCTCCTGCACTTGCTGGTGGCGTGACCTTGACAGAGCCCTGGGCAGAGCAAGCGCCTGGAGCCAAAGTGACCCCCACCGGCAAACAGGGTCGTCAGAATGTCTTGTGCTCTGCAGGCGGTGATGGGGTTCCAACAGTGCCTTGTTGACATGACAACCACTTCTGGGCAGCAATTGGACTTTTCCTCTCTCTCCAAGTTCAACAGCCCACAGTTCTCTGAGGGAGCCCCTCTCCCTGCAGCTCTCCTGCCTCACCGCCCAACATGTGCTCAGGCCCCCCCAAGGCTGGGTTAGTAGGGTGCTCGGTGCGGTGAGGGGGGATGAGTTCGCGATGCCTGCGTCTCACCCACGCAGATGGGTCAGGCAGCTGAAATTAATGACGTTCTGAGCCACCGCCGTGCTCATCTGCTTAACAATCCAATTTCTAGGACGTTTTAGAAGTTGTTAGCTGGCTGCCAAAAATGAGGATCATTAAAAATAGATTCACAGCTGTTCAGGAAGCCAGAGATATAATTTTACCTTCATTATGCCTTATTGCAGATGTTATTGATTTAATCTCATTGCATTTTACTGTGTAATATCAATTCGTACTGTCTTTGACTTGGAAATCGGGAACTGTATTTATTCTTCTTATTCTCATAGCAGAAGACAGGCTTCGACTGACAGCCACAATGCCACCAAGGCGGCGGCACCGTCCATTCCTAATTGTGAGGGTGCCGAGCTGACTGAGCATAGCTGGCCGAGGGGATGATGATTTAAAAACGGGGCAACTGTGCCTTTTAAGAGCGTGTCTGTGCCCACAAATGATTTAGGTGAATCAAAAGGACCCTTGGTTTTGCTTGCATGTCACCAAAAAAAGGCTGGCTCGATGAATCTTTCACTTTTCTGTCAGTTCTCTTGTATCCTGAAATTTTCACACTGAAAGCTGTTATAATAGAATTTGATCTGAAATAAACTTGGATGCATTAAGGTTATTGTTTTCCAAGATGTGTTCCTCAGACCATTTGTCTGGAGATACTCTATGGTTTTTTTAAAAATGTTTCTGAATTCAACAAGTTTGGGAAACCCTGCATGATAAATCCTCCTTTTAAGGAGTTATAAGATATGATACCTGAGGATATGTTTTTATATTGATTTGAGACAGAGAGGGAGGTGGTGGGGAGGAGAGGGGGTGTAGAGAGAAAGAAATAGCGATCGGTTGCCACTTACATGCACCCCAACCAGGGACCAAACCTGCAGCCTTTCGGTGTACAGGACAGCCAGTGCTTCAGCAAACTGAGCCTCCAGGCCAGGGCGAGGTATGGTAGCATTTTTACAGGCTCGACAGGAGAGAAATTTGGCTTTGTTTAGTCCAGCATTTTCCAAACTAATTTGATGCAAAACGTTTATTCCCCCATCCATCAACATCCCTCGGTGCTGGTGTGCTGAGGAACGCCCTTTGGGAATCACGGCTTTGAGACAGACTGGAGGAAGGCAGGCCAGCTCGTCCCGGGCCCCACACCTTTGCCCACTGCCCCGGCTGCTCCCGTTTTGAACCTCAAGGAGCCAACACTGGCTTATGAAGGTTTGGTTCTTTGCACCTGTGCGGCAGCTGCTTTACCTTTTTCTCCCTTTCCTTCGTTTCACTGCCTCAGCTGCCAAACACAGATTCTATGTCACTCTCTCAACTTCCTGCATCCCCACAGCCCTCCGCAACCTTGCCCCAGGGGAGCCAGGCCTCCACTCGCCACACCACCGGGCCCATCCTCGCAGTGCCCTGGCGCTCAGGGAGGCCCACGCCTGCCCCGTTTCCACAAGGTCCAGCTTCTTCAGTTTAAGTAGCTACACACTCGTGAGAAAATGTGTCCATACAGTGTTCTCCAAAGCCTGTAAGACATAAGGTATAACATTATCCCAAGTCTGTACTATGTTCAGTAACATTTTGTTTCATGGCCTTGAGCAAGTCACTCAGCCCCTGGGTGTTGCTGAGCCTCGGGCAGAGCATGCACAACAACGCACAACTGTTTCTGTCTACATCACACAGTCTGAGAACGGAGCCCTGCACGGCCAGCGCTGGCCTCAGAAGGGGCTCCATATGCACCCATGGTTCGATAAGCTCATGCTAGAGAGGACATCACCCCGCATGGGCGTCACCAAGGAGGGAGTGACCTAAGGACTTTTATTCCATTTCTGCCCACTGCCTCGCAGACTTGTAGATATCGCCCACTTCTGGGCTGGAAAAGGTCTATGGGAACCTAACATGTTTATGCTTATGCCCAATATTTCATAGGAAATGTAACACCTTTGATCGTGATGTCTGACATTTGCAACTGGTTGGCAGAGCATATTAATACTTTCTTTACGTCTTCCTCTTCCTCTTCCCCACCCCAACTTCACTGATTTCCCCACAACCCAGCCAGTCCCCAGTGGTGACTTACCATCACTTCTGAGGCTGGCAACTATGGCAAAAGTCTGGACAGGTTGAGGACCAAGGCCACAGACCTGATCTCTTTGGGCACCTTTTCCCCATTGTTACTCACTCTCTGATAACAAACAACTTCCGTCCCCACTAGATTGTTACCCACTGGCATAACACATCCATCAAGGTGTCCAGCATGGAGCTCAATGCCTGCTTGCCAATGAACAGATCAGCACCTCCCGGCAGTAAGGGATGGAGCCAGAGCTGGGTTCGAAGTCTCCCAACAGGCAGATCCCGCATGCCCAACAAGCCCTGCTCCACAGGGGTGACTGTGCCAGACCAGTCTGCCAACTCCCCTGTGTGCAGACTTTGCTCTCACAGGCATTCCAGTCCAGTGCCGTGGCCTGAAGAGCTAGCTACATGGGGCTCACAGCCGCATACGATGTGCCTCCAGGAATTACCCAGATTTCTAAAGACCATAGCTCACCCATGATGTGCAAGAATTGTGTTTCAGGCAGGCAGCAGTACGACTGTGTGTGTAGACTCACAAGGGTCACGGCTGTTCAAATTGGAAAGAAAGAGAACTTTGAAGATATATAGAGGAATTTTCTTACTTTTATAATTAGGATTTCAAATTCCACAGAGGGGCATAACTCAAACATACAGCTAATTACCTTAATAATGCTGGAGAAACTCCTCTTTATCGAAATACAAATAGCAGAATCCATTTTCATTTTCTTCATTAATATGTATTTTTGTGTTCAGCGTTTGAGTTATGTTACATTTTTTTTGTGTCGCTCGTTTGGGATTAAGAATTATGTCTCCTTTAAAGTCAAACTAAAATGAAATATTAAACAAAACTAGAATCTGAGAAAATGATAAACCAAAAAGGAAAATTCAATCTAGAGTCATAATTGAAGGTCCTGAAAATTACCATAAAAAATAAAACATAGTTAATCTGTATATTATTTTAAAAAGATATTAATATGAATAACTAGTTCTACTTATTTTAGCATGCTTTTATAAAGGCATAATGACATATCCAGACATGTGGAGACATGACTAAAGCTAATCCATTAACGTTTCTACTAAACAAAGGAATAGAAGAAATTAAAAACACGTGAAGAAAAAATAGCGGAGGGGCGCCATCTAGTGTCGTTTATCTGAAATAGCAGCAGACATTTCCTGCGCCCTCCTGTGGTAGAATTGAGCTTTCCTCATAGGCAAAAAACACTAATTCTTAGATTTTTCTCTTTTCTTTTCCCCCTTATGAATGGGGAGATGGAAAGAGAGAACAACTCAGCATATTTTCCAAGCAAGAAATTTTATATACTTTCATATTTTCTATACTTTCAAAGAGTCTAGGGAAAAATCCACTTTTATAAATTTTCCATACTTTCCCTTCATTTAAAACAGAAC